>MLYV02001233.1:0-11258 GCA_001913855.2 Hermanssonia centrifuga
GGACCAGCAAACAGGTGTGTGACAAAGCTTGCACACACCTGTGCTGTTTGTTCATAAGGGCCGAGCTATAGCAATGTGAGTAAGGTGGAGGCTGAAACGACTAACAATATACTGATTGACCTTTTTGATAGACATTCAGGCCCCAACAAAGCGCTGTCTAAAGCGGGGGGCGTGGAATGTAGAGGGCACAGCGACGAGCGCTGCGTACGAGCGTGAAGGGCGTGGAGCGTAGAGGGCACGGCGACGAGCTGTGGTAAATGGTAAGGTTGGGTCGAAAGCGTTGCGTACGAGCGTGGACACGGTGCGTGCAAGGTCGAGCAGCCATGGGGGCTCATGTTCAGTTTTAAGTAGACGACGAAGTGGGGGAAGCGCGAGGAACAAGCAGTCACGTGCACAAGTGGTCCTCAGAAAACAGGGATGCTTCAATATTAGAGAAACTCAGGACGGTTCAGTCGCAGAAAATCCATCAGCGGTTATCCCAGAATTTTTCTTGGCATAGACTAAGTCTGCTGTTGCTATGTATTTTAATTCCTTGATTTCTCAATGTATTTTTGCAACACTTGCGCGCATGCATTGATTTTGGCGCCCAAGCGCGTTCGCACGCGGTGCGACGTGTCCAGCGACTGCGCTGAGCGGCTACAGGCCAACTTCATCCTGCACTTCCACCTTCTCCTCAACTTGTGTTTCGTAACTGCGGCAATACGCTGAAATATTGTGGCAATGCCCACGAAAGCGTACTCGTTGCCGTCAGATATATCACCGGCGACTGTAGCAAACACTTCCTCTCTTCTGCGGATCGTCGCACTTGCACTCATTTCCGCTGCTGCTATCTCGTCTCGATTGTTCGCTGTCGTCAACTTTGAGAGTATCATCCACGAATTGTGAGTGATGTATGGCTGTGCATACTTCTTGGAGCTCTTGTACTGACGTATCGTGTTCAGCGACCCATGGTTCAACTAGTAGGTACCCGGTCGATCCCAAGCTTGGTTCACTAATGAAGTAGTTCTGGTCAGTCGGGCCACTAAAGTTCTTGCTTCAGAGGGCTTCTATGTGAGTAACGGAACCATGTTACTCAGGGTTCCTTGTTCTGACATGCTGCAGGCCTTCTGGAACTGGTTCGATCCTACCGCATGGTACCCACTCGGCCGTGTCGTAGGTGGTACAATCTATCCAGGACTTATGGCAACAAGTGGTGTCATATACAACATTCTCCATGCTCTGCATCTTCCTGTTGACATTCGTAACATCTGTGTTCTGCTCGCTCCCGGATTTAGTGCTCTCACTGCGTGGTCAACCTACATGTAAGAAAATTAATACTTACAAACGAGTTGTTTCTCATGACTCCCGTGTTCGTTCCAGGTTCACCAAGGAAATGAAGGACGAGAGTGCCGGCCTGCTCGCTGCTGCTTTTATTGGAATCGTACCCGGATACATCTCTCGTTCAGTCGCAGGTTCCTATGATAACGAGGCTATCGCCATCTTCCTCTTGATGTTCACCTTCTTCTGCTGGATCAAGGCTTTGAAGACAGGCAGCGCCTTTTTCGGCACGCTTGCCGCCCTGTTCTATTTTTACATGGTCGCGGCTTGGGGTGCGTCCATTTCGTCCCAATTTGTTTTTGCATTATATCGCTAATATGCAGCATGTAAGGTGGTTATGCGTTCATCACGAACATGATTCCATTGCACTCACTCGTACTGATCATTATGGGCCGCTTTAGTAGCCGCCTATACGTTGCATACTCTTCTTGGTATGCCGTCGGCACGCTTTCGAGCATGCAAGTTCCTTTCGTTGGGTTCCAGCCCGTCAGCACTAGCGAACATATGGCCGCACTCGGTGTGTATTCGCACTTCTTCGCATCCCTTCCTCCCACTACCACTCACAACCACAACTTCACACAGGTGTCTTCGGTTTACTACAAATTATCGCCTTCGCGGAGCTAGTCAGATCCCATCTATCGTCTAAACAGTTCCAGACTCTGTTACTAGCGTCGGTGATTGGCTTGGGTGTCCTCGGCGCGCTGGGTTTCGTCGGGCTTACATATAAGGGCTGGATCGCTCCATGGACTGGCCGGTTCTATTCTCTGTGGGACACTGGTTACGCCAAAAAGTACGTTACGCCCGACACACGGCTCGTTCCTCCCGTCCTTCTAGTGTTTAACTGTGATGAAACCATCCTCTAGATACATTCCAATCATCGCATCCGTGTCTGAACACCAACCGACAGCTTGGCCATCTTTCTTCATGGATCTTCACTTCCTCATCTTCTTATTCCCTGCGGGCGTGGTAATGTGCTTTAACAAGCTCCGCGATGAACACATCTTTGTGATCCTCTATGCCGTCGTCGCTAGCTACTTCGCGGGGGTCATGGTTCGCTTGATGCTCACTCTCACACCTGTGGTTTGCGTTGCTGCCGCAATCGCTTTCTCTTCCTTGTTGGACACCTATATCGATCCTATTGAGCCCGAGTCGATAGTGGAAGGCCAACCAGAAGGGGACGTAGCTGGCGCAGTGGACTCCAAGAAAGCAAAAAAGACCGCACCTCAACCGACCTCGACTGCCTTAGGAGACATTGTCTCAAAGTTCTCCTCGTCTTCCAAGCCCTCCAGACCTCACGGCATCTTCGGACTCAACACTCGTCTTATAGTGATTTTGAACGCGATTGGCATGCTGATATTCTTCGTACTCCATTGTACATGGGTCACGTCCAACGCATATTCTTCTCCCTCCGTTGTACTGGCTTCATCAAACCCAGACGGTAGCCAGCATATTATTGATGACTTCCGCGAAGCGTATTATTGGCTTAGACAAAACACTCCCGAAAATGCCGTCGTTATGAGCTGGTGGGATTATGGATATCAAATTGCCGGCATGGCTGACAGGCCGACGTTGGTCGACAATAACACGTGGAACAACAGTGAGTACTCTTCTATTGTTTTATATGTGAAGTAGCTTATGGAATATCCTTAAAGCTCATATCGCTACCGTGGGCAAGGCAATGTCGAGCACCGAGGAAGTGGCTTACCCTATCCTTCGCAAGCATGACGTCGACTATGTCCTCATCATATTTGGTGGTCTTCTCGGATACTCTGGCGACGATATCAACAAATTCCTGTGGATGGTTCGCATTGCGCAGGGTGTTTGGCCCGACGAGATCCAAGAACCTAACTATTTCACTCGCCAAGGAGAGTACCGTGTCGATGAAGCGGCGCCTCCCACCATGAAAAACAGCTTGATGTACAAGATGTCTTACTACCGGTAAGAGAAGACTGTTTCCTGACCGCAGTGACGCGCGCTTACGATTTTAAAGTTTCTCGGAGTTATTTGGTGGTAACCAAGCTATGGACCGCGTTCGCAGCCAGCAAATGCCCAAGACTGGTCCCACGTTGGATTATCTTGGTATGTCTGACCATTTCATATTGCTACCTAAATTGGTGCTCATTGTACTCGCAGACGAAGCTTTTACATCAGAAAATTGGATTGTAAGTTCGTATTGTACCCTTTTCTGACCAAATGTACTCACCATGCAATGAATGAAGGTTCGGATCTATCAAGTCAAGAAGGAGGACTTGTTGGGACGAGATTTGAAAACTGCGAATGCATTTGCACAGGGCAAGAAGAGGAAGAGGACCAAACCTCCAGTCAGGCGAAGAGCTGTGTAGACAATTTTCAAGTTAAAATTTCAACTTCTTGCTGTCTTCTATTACCTTATCTGGAACCCCATACCTTGGATTCTTATACAATGGCGCGTCGTCAGCTGTCCCTTCCTACAAGCTTAAGCCGTATTCCGTCCGCTGCAGAGATCTTCATGTGCGTATGCATGTGACGCATGCCTCTCCCGTGATCAGGGGGAAGATCCCCCGAGGCAACGTGTGCAGTGGCGCTTCTGTGACAACTTCATTCATTGAAGGTGGTGGATCGTCGTACGTTTGTCGGGGAGCACCATGGTTTGCCATGTTCATTACACGAAGGGAGTCTCATGGTCCTCAGGGCTTCCTCATTCTTGCAATGCGGGCCGCGGGAGGCCCGCCGGAGTTCATCAAAGCACTCCTCTATTTGCAGCCTTGAAGAGTATATAACGGCAGGCTCTCATTCAAGCGGTATCAAGGCAAGATGCAGCTGCAGATATCTTGTTTGTTCTTGGCTTTCTTACTGTCTGTCTCGGGACTTAGCTCACCACCACCTGGCGCCATCGTTGTTGGCCCAGGAGGAAAGTATGCTAACTTGACAGCTGCTCTCGCAGATACCTCAAGTTCGGTGCGTCATGATCCGCGGTTCAGTTATCTCTGTATCGCTCATTGTTAGCATTGTCGATCTTGGAGTACTAGGTGTACTTCATCAACTCGGGCACCTATGACGAACAGGTCCTAATCTCCCGTTCGAATATCAAAATATTCGGACAGACGACCGTGCCCTTGTCCTATAGTGGTAATAGTGAGTGATTATCCTAGCGGAATTCTGATTTTGTCGGTAGCTTTTTCCTCACACGGAACCCTTGTTCTTGCAGCCGTCACGATAACAAATAGTCTGCTTGCTTCTACTGCGGGTTCGAATGACCTCAGCGGCACGGTCAGAGTTCATGCAACAAATGTCTCTCTGTATAACCTGAACATCGCGAATACCTTTGGTCATGGGGTGAGTCCTCCCGCGTGTATTTATACGTGATGACTGAAGAAGGTTTAGCCTGAGCAGTCACAAGCCATAGCCCTCAGCGTCCAAGACGGTCAATTTGGTGCATACGGCCTCAAACTCACGGGTTATCAGTAGGTCCATGCAAATCACTCCACGTCCAAGCCTTCTGACAGTGGCGTTCACCAGAGATACTTTACTCGCCAACGTGGGAGTGTAAGCCTGCGTCGGATTACAAGGACTTCTTATTCTGACGAGCACCACTTGCCACAGAGAATTTTACGGTAATTGTTGGATCGAAGGCGCGGTTGACTTCGTAAGTTCTCTTCTCCACTTGTCCTCGTCCTCCCCGGATCGATGACTCTGATTCTTCTGCCAGATTTTTGGCATGTCATCGTCGTAGGTCAAATTAGGTGCCTGTGATCGCAGCAGAAGCTTCTGACATCTATCGCCTTCCCGTGTTTCAGGATATGGATCACCAACTCCATCATCAACGTCAGTCCCCCCCCCCTCTTCTTTTGTGCCACATCGTAGGTTTAATGAGTCGGGCATTGCTAGACCGTTGGAGATGGCTTTATGACAGCTTCTGGCAGGTCGACTGACGACGCCAATTGGTATGTGATAGACCAGTCTACGATTCAGGGCACAGGAACTTCGTATCTCGGTCGACCTTGGCGTGATTTTGCTCGTGTGGTCTTCCAAAATTCTGTTCTCAACAGCAACGTGTAAGAGCCTTCCTGCAATCCTGATCAGGGGTCAATATTCACTCAGTATGCCCTGATCAGTCCGCCAGCCGGTTGGTCTATTTGGGAAACAACGTGGGTCACTCGATTTAGATTGCCACTCGGTCCTAGCTTAACATCTTATGTCTTAGTGCTCCTCAGTACGTTCCGATGCTGACTGACAGTTATCCTGATCGCCTGTCTGACCGAGCGCTGCAGAACGGATAATGTTACCTTCGCGGAGTACAATAATACAGGCGACGGTTCGACCGGCGTCAGAGCAAGTTTCGCCACCAAGCTCACAGCCCCCGTGTCAATTTCAACCGTTATCGGCTCAACTTCGTGGATTGACTCGCAGTTCCTTTAACTAGTAAACATGTATAAATATGTGCTCAGAATGGAATAGTCAAGATACACTATGGATGCCCTGTCTCAGAGGCTACACAAGGAGTGCCATGTATGTAACAGGTACAGCATCATGATTCCCCTGGAGCTTCGTTGAATAAATGTGATCGGGCTATTGAACAGCTACCGGTTATGTTCAAGGTCCATATGATGAATTAGTCCATATTAACTACTACTAATATCAGTTTCCAGCATCAGTCCTGATTATTCCACAGAAAAAACGGGATTAAATGAAACGGATCCCCCCGCGTATGATGGCCAGCGAACGACAGAAGGAAGCGATAGGCCCTCCGTACCAGTAAGCCAGCATACATCCCACACTCCCCCCGCCTATGAATTCAAGCGACGGCCTCGAAGGAGAAGCCGTCTTGTCCTCCGCCCTCTTCACTAGCTTCAAGCTGTGCCGCTCGTGCGGCGCTCAAGAGCTCAAATTCTTCGTCTGGAAGACGCCTGAAATAGATCTCCCCATTCTGCCATCCTCTGAGGAGCAACTCCAACTTTTGCAGGTTAGAGACGTCGCTCAAATTGCGGAACGGCACCTCTGTATGGGGCCAGCCTTCGATGACTACGCGGTATTTGACAACTATGTCTTTCCAATAACTCGGCCAGCGCATTGAGGCGTTCTGGTCTTGCGTGATTTCACCTATCCCAAAAAAGGTGATGTCAGCATAAAAGATAGTAGGAGCATGCTATCAGCTAGCCAAACATACGGAGAGCTTCCTTAACGATACGCCGGATCTCTGCCCGGGTCTCTGACATCCGCTCACTGTAACTTTTTCTCGGAAGGACACGAAATTTTGTTTGGTGAATGGCAGCAGGGTTATTCCCAGAACTTGAAGCGCGCGGCATAATTACGGCGCAGATTCAGATAGAGTGTAGTTATATGAGAGATGTTGCCGAATGCGTGAGGGATAGTTGGTTCGTGCTGTCCACCTCCTCCGGTCAGTGATATATGAGGTGTTAAACCCTCCCGGGCCTGTAGATCCTGGCATAGCTGATGCTTTATGTATGACAGCCGAAGTGCCGGTGCCTTTTGTCAGACAAGGGATGCTAGGCCAGTGTTACAAGGAATCTTCGACTCCACACAACGTGCGAGGGCGAAGGATAGAAATTCTGTCGCGTTAAATGATACCGGAATAGAATCCATGTCGTACCACACGGGGTCACACTGATGAAACTTCAGTTTCCTGTCTTCATCTGGATGATCTATGCAGAGCTCCGGAGGTATCGAAGAATCATGGCCTCAACTTCTGGGCTACGAAGTTTATCCCGCCTCTTTTTAGTTGACGGATTGACCCTGTCAATCGGCTCGGTATATCGGTGCCTTGAATTTCAAGATCGGTCTTAGGCGTCAGCGGATGTTAGGCGGTTGCATGTACTCACTGACTCGGTACGGGTTAACTGAATGTTATCTGGATCGCGCTCGGTCATACACCGAAATAGTCGACTCAATCGGCCTTCATAGAGTTCCGCCTACCGCGAACACGGCGTCTTTGTACCTGCCGCATCTGAAAGAGCTGAAGCGTCAGTCAGAAGGATGTAGGCGAAGTATAATGGATCATGGGCCCATTGATAAAATTCTGCAGCGTGATCGCTAGGTCAGCGCGCCCTGACCTAGTGACGGCAGGCATTACGTACCACGTAGGTTCAGAGATAGCTGCTCGACACGGTGAACCGCGAGGAGAGTGGAATCTGCAGCTCGAGAGCAATCGAGAGCAACCTGGGCTAAGCGAAAATAATATGAGAATCTCCGAGTATATGAGTTTAGAGCGATTGAAGCCACGCAATGAGATCATAGTGCGGGGCGCGTGAGCAACGTGTAGTATCCGATGCCGTATGAGAAGATTCTAGTTCCTCGCGGTCAAAGGAGAAGAACCAGCGACCAACGGCTGAGCTGGAAACCTTCGCGATTAGCTTTGGCGACGTTGGAGGTGAAATTTCAATACGTTTTTGTAACCCAGAATTGAACAGTACCTGAAAAAGGAACTAAATCAACGGGAGAATCGGGGAGAACATGCGCCGACACTAACTGAGAATAAGGGCATAGAGATTCTGACCCAACTGTCGAGGTGGCGGCTCTTGAGCGCGTGAATTGCCAGCGGGAGTGCCTACCATACGAGTCCACAACTTCCCCGGTACGACACATCTCTTCATTCGCATGGTGCTACTGGTCTCGAACAAATCCCATCCCGGGGATCCGGTAAAATCAACTCTGCAAGCTACAAATGCGTGCCATGAAGACTGTGAGATTTCACGGGTCCGCATCGCGGTTTGGAGCCCTATCACTGATCCAATTTAAAGGTACCATCTTCTGGAAATAACTGTAATAGTCCGCGTACGAGTGAACGGACTGCCCCCCCACGAACGAGACTTTACGAGCGACGGAGATGACCAGGCTAGATTTCCCAAGCGATACGCAGCTGCTACAAGGCTAACAGAGCTTGTCAGCAGAATAGGTTTCACATGCCATTGCAGGGTCTAGAGGTCTAGGAGACCGAGGGACACCGACGCCAGTGAACCCAGGCCGTGGACGAAGTAGGCGAGTAGAGTTGCAAGCTGACAGCTTGGACAGGTTTGGCGCTCCGCAAGGTCCGGGAGCAGGTTCTGCAGACTCGGAAAGACGGCTACGATTAGAGTAGTGCGGGAGGATCAGAAGGATTTGCTTACCTCTTCGCAACAAGAGAAAATTGACTAGATACACACGCTGCAGCAAAGGACCACGACTAGCCCCCAGTAGCCCCTTCGTCGAGGTGCCCGAGCAAACCTACCATGCGGGCAGAAGTAGGCGGAGGAGTCAGCACAACGTTCTGGACTGCCTGGACTGCCGGCAGAGACGACCCCGCGACGCTGTAAGCGTGGCAGGCATTCAAGGAAACGATTCCGAAGGACTTCCGTTCGATAGTACGTGCTAAGAACACTGATGCTAACGGCTCATCTCTGAAAGAATGGTCCTGATTTTTTGTGTTCGCAGCACAGTCAAAGTATGCAGGAACGTGGAAGCTCGGCGTTTACCGGGACGACAGCCTGGGGGTGATGCGGCGCTCATAACTCACCGACGGCCCCGTCGCTCAAATTCAACTTCTTCATTTGATTGGCAGACACAGCAAGCAGCAGCCAAAGACACGCTAGCCGTCGGTGAAATTCACGATAAAAGGATGGGGAAGATCGTTGATGTGCCTAAAGTTGATGCTGATCGTTACAAAGACTAGTCTACAATTCGTCCTTTGCCCTTGCGGTCCCCTGCGCTCCTTCAGCGTGAGGTATGAATGTACCTGCCTCCGAGCTCGGCGCGGGCGTGGCTGACGCAGCAGGGGTTCTGGGATGGCCGGCATCTGTAGGGGCCTCGAACACTTCCTGCTGTCCATCGCCCGTTTTCGCCATCTTTGGACTCTCCGCACTTTGCTCTTGGGTCTCCTGCTCCGTTTTCAAAATAGGATCCTCTGATTTTGCGTCCTTCTTCGGCAAACCGCCACCCATCACACCAGTATATCCGTTCTTGTCATGGAAATCGGATCCATGGCCGGCCAAGATTGCAGCTTCAAAGTCAATCATATCAGAGAATCCACCGTGAGCAAGGGCCATTCGTTGTGCTTCCTGCTTTCGTTCAATCTCCAATTCCGTGTCGTCAGGGACAAATTCCTCCTTTGCTGCCTCCGCGTTGCTGATACGGAGGTCCGCAGTTCCATCGACCACTGTATCCAAAAACTTGGACAGGGAGTCGAACTTTTGGATGCCTGATGATGACCGTATAACTCAGCTATGGTACATCCGCGGCTGGCGGAAATGAAATCAGGGTACTGACCTTCATAGCGGACGTAGTCCGTAGAGCCGGCAGGATAAATGAGCACTTTCGCTGATCCTTTCTCGCCCGCCTCAAAGCCCATCGCCACGGAACTCCTTCCTTGCCGATCACGGTGTATCGCGAATTTGATGTGATCCTTGTATTTGTTGCCGATAGCCTGCCACAACAACGGGATGTGTTTTCCGTTGTTCAAAAGTAGGGCTCGGGGCTTGTCCGTGTTCTGCGATCCAACATCGTTTTAGGCAACCCGAATACTCAAAGATGTTGACTCACCTCTTGAATCCACCCAGGGATGTCACCGAACTGATAGAGCTTCTTCACGCCATGGGGGATATTCCGTGAGCCCCAGTAGAAGAATGCGGTCGCCGATCGTTCCGCCCCATCAAAAATCAGTGGTTTCACTGTCTTGCCACGAGGGAAAAGCTGTCTGAGGTCAGTAAAAGACTTGGGAAAGATGGTGGATGGGACGGTACCTTGACTGTGGGGAAACCTTGTACGCCTTGTTCAGCGCATAGCTGCTTATTCTTCTGATTATCGCAGTCTACCGCATATAGAGGAACAATTGGATATAGCCCGAGTGCAGCTTTACTGAATTCAGGTGCCATCCGTTGGCAGTGCTGCAGAGGCCAGACATGAGCCCGTGCAATCCAGGCTATGAACGCGGGGATCACTTACGCCACACCACGGTGCTACGAACGCTACGATACTCGTAGACTAGAACAGCACATGATGGTCAGTAGACACCCTAGTCTCGTGAAATCATATCAACGCACATTTTCCTTCATCACCTTCTTGAAACCTTTGGCATCGAGCATCTTCACTAGTGAATCCGGGGGAAAGATGGCGGCCGACACCAGGGCCGGGGCTAGGGCAAGTGTCAACGCCAAAAGATGTGGTAAAAGCATCATGGTCGCCTTCGAGAGTCAAGTCGAAAGTGAGGAACACAGGAACGAAGACGAGTAAACTTATAGCTTGAAGAAGCTGACGTGGCTGATGTATGGCAGACTTGTTTCCCATCGCGCCGGTGCGCTAGTCCCCCTACCGACGCATCGCCCACCAATACTTCCACCCACGACCATGATTTCTTGGGAGTACACTGGTTTTTGGATGATGTAGAATGCTCGGGCCACGTACTGCAATTCTCACACCGAAGTTCAGGTGAGCGAGCGACCACAGTTCCGCTCAAAATGGCCTGGGCGGTTGTCCACGCTTGACCGTATAGGCGCCCAACACTTTGACCCTTTCTAGGACCCCGGCAAACCCGCACAGAGCTTCGATCCCGGTTTCCCGACTTTTTGGACTTTTTGAGGCCGCAAGTTCGATACTGGACCCCGACAAATGGCCCTCGAGAGTGCAAATGTTAGATGTCAGATACCCCGACAAACCGGCCGAAGGCCGGGAGCTTCGATACTAACCCCCCGAAAAACCAGCCTTTCCGCATCAAATTCCCAAATTAGTAGTATCTAGCAGCTAGACTCGTAAAACCTTTCCGGACGCCAGCCTACGCCAGCATCACGTCGGCCGGTGGCCTTCTTTTTTGGGCTGAGCGGGGCTCGAAAGGCGTGAGCTTGCAAAATGCGCGAGCCGGCGGCGGAGCTTGAATGTCGGGAACGGCTGGGAACGAGCCTAATGATCTAGCAGCGGTAGATTAGAAAACAATACGCCAATTCAGAGAAAATATTTGATTGCATTTGTAAACCTAT
>MLYV02001234.1:0-84481 GCA_001913855.2 Hermanssonia centrifuga
GTATGTATTTTATCTTATCTTATTGGCAGTGGTCATTGGGTAGCGGAGGATAGATTATGGCATATGCATAGCGGTGGTGGACGGTGGGCGGGGGTGGACGGCCGTAGGAGAGGAACCGGGAAATGGAGAGAGTGGAGGGTGGTGGATAGGGGCAGACGAGGTTAGCTAGGGTGTACAGAGATAGATGAGGCTGTTTCTTGTTAGACAGGGCTGTACCAGAGTAGATAGGCATGCAAATAAGATATATTGGGCTCAAATAACTGCAGGAAGTGAGATTAAAAGAGCCCTATCTACTACAGTCTAACTGGATAGATGAGGGTATGTACAGTTAGTCTGCGCTGTATAAAAAGTCTCAAATGTCTCACCGTGTGCGATCTCATCCGCCGTGGTCTACCGGTTAGATCTCGGTGATTCAGGATGGATGAGGTCGTCTCGATTTTCGACTGGGCTTGAAGAGCTATCCACGGACGAGCTGGCCACCGGATAAGGTTCTACGTCCAGGTGGATTTCTTCCAACGAAGGCAGGTTCTGCAAAGCGTCAAGCAAAGACAACGATCGCAGGGGTAATCTCGTGCTTTGATTCTGTTTGACAGATAGTATGCGAAGACCTTGGCCGAAAATGCTGAGTATGGAGAAGCCAGATCGAGCGTTTTTCTGGAAAGCATATGATACGTTTCCTCCAATTCGCAATGTATGGAGCTTGGTAGGGAGAGGCAAGGTATTCGGAAGGATGTCCTCGGATGCCTTCCAGATTCGTTCATCAAAGAAAATCTCCAGCGATTGCACTCGATTGAGTTCCCGTAGAACAGGCAGTAGGAGAGAGAAATTGCCCTTATGCCAGTTCACCGTAACGAGAGTGGCCTTGGAGCGCACCAGCATTGCTTCCACACAGTCGATCCGTCTGAGGTGAAGATCGCCCCACAACCTCGGCGTCTCAAGAGCTATTGTTCGCCATAAAGTACAGACATGGGTGATCCTTATCCACCCGTATAGCCCATGGCAAGTGCAAACCCCACACCTGGGCCCTTTGGTAGACTTCTTGTTTTGCCTCTCTTGAGTCCGTTCTTTCTCGTAGAGGGCGTGATATTGTAGTATTATCTCGCGGAGCATCTCGGGGGGGAGACACGAAGTTGCGGAGCTTATGGCGTTGAGTTCGCGTTTTCGTTCGGCCAAAACGACCTCATGTTTCCCTATTTCGTCCTGTGATTCTTTCTTGCGAGCCTCGGCTGCATCACAGTCAGTGTTCATCGCCGCTGGGTACGTGGTGTTCTTGGTAGAGTCTGCCAATACCGTGAGTGTGTGGCCAAGCAAGTATCAGATACGATTCACTTACGGCTTTTCTTTACGTGTTGTACCTGACAGTGAAACTTGAAGCTTGAATGTTGGCTTGTAATCTGGTCAAACGAGGTATATTTGAATCCAAGTATGCGATCTCGAGGTGAGAGTGGAGAAGTGGCCAAAGAGATGTTCGTGATATAAGGCCGCCGAGGAACAAAACCAATTTAGGCGTCTGTTGGGAGGCACTTTTCACAATGGTCTGAAAGGCTCAAGCTCCTCATTGCCATTAAATGATGCTTCAACGCACGTTACTTTCGCTCGGTTGTTAAATAATGCAAGGAAACCATTCGGGAACTGCTCGTGTCTCCCTGTCATCTCATCCCGGCTACCGTTCAGCACTACGATACAACATCAACACGCCAATTACAACTGTTGGACAACGAAGCACTCACCGTGCAAAAGCACAAGGCATACGACGACCGGAAAATCTAGTAGAGATGAACTGTCCTTCTAACATCTCTTCGGAGGCGTCCGCCTCGTCCAATCCATAACTAGGCATTGCTGTTTCTCCTCCTCCACATAAAACCACACTAGCTCTCTGATCTCCCTTCAGAGTTATCACTGGTAGATAAGTGTGGATTGGAAATCGACTGCTTACATGGCTCGCGCCATATTGCTATTGGAAGCATGCAGACCGTCAGCAAGGATCATACGGAAAACAAACATGACGTATAAATTAATGATCAAACTCACAGCTTCAGTTTCCTCCTGTTTCCTCTCTATTTCGACACTCCACCTCGTGTAGGTCGGCATCCTGCAGCCAAATCCACACACTACATCTTGCTTCGGCAAAGGGAGCAGTCGAACTGGTATCATTGCCAGCGAGATTGAAGAACTGTGTGAATACAGCATATAGCTGGAGCCCGATTCTCGTAAAGCATCGTCGGATCCGTAGGGGAGGAAGGCTTGTGCGTGTACTAGCACGGCTGTCCTCTGTTACGGCCTGGAATATCCCTTCTTGATTGACATCTCATGGTTTCAAGCCATTTTCTGTGTAGTATTTTGAAACAATCTGTCGGTCTGAGATGGTATGTAGAGGAACAGGGAGGGAGGGCATTACAAGCAAAAAAAAACCTCGAGTAGTTTACTACTACTAATTCCAAAGAACACTTTAGGCTTTAGCCTGGACCTCGGATACCACAGCTCGCTGGGGCTCGTACTTCTGGCACCCTAACCACTTCGTTCCCTCAGTCAAGTTCAACCCTTTTCGAAATTTATTCGCCTCAAACGTGTCCCTCTGGAAATTTCACAGCCATCCGCAGCCACATATACTCTATCTATGTGCTTCGTAGCTGACAGCCTCGAGTTCTATCTTTCTTTTCGCAACGAATAGCCGGTCACGATATTTGACTCTATCTATCTTGCACATGAACCCTTCCATCTTATGGATTGCACGAGAAAACTGATGGTTTCCGAGGCTCGGTGCAAAAAGTGATGGCATACCCGAGGTACGTACATTATCGAGCATTCAGAGAGGTAAATGGCTCACAATCTGGTACGAGTAGTGAAAGCAGGACTGAAAAGAACCCTGAACGAAATAGAATCGTACCCTCCATTGAGCCAGATCCCCCGTGGCTCATCGCTCTCTGTGATCAGATACCCCAATTCCTTCTCAAAAGCCCAGAAGAACAGAGTGTCCTTGAGATGTCCTGGTCCGTCCACTGGGATATTCCCCGCCCAGTTGATTTGGAATAGCCTCGGTAATTCAAAAACCTGGTTCGACAGGTCAGCTCTAGTTTGATTGATGTGGAAACCAGCGAGAAAACACTTACAGTTCTGCCACGCAGGCCGAAGTCGCGGATGCAGAGACTAGTCCGCGCCAAACGCATAGTCGCATAGTCGCATCCAGCAGCCGCAGCACAGCTTATAAGTTGTAAGTTACTCTGATCGCCCGGTATTTCAGAATGATAGATCTCATCGCTATTCCAGATATGGATGAGATAGGATACTTGGTGGTTTCCGGGAAGTTAAAGACTCGAAACAACAAGCGTATATTCTGAACGTGGGATGTATGCTAAGTATGTATACTATCGAGTATCGGTCCAAGGATCATGCTGCAGTGCGAGCAGCGAACTGGGCAGCGGTTGTGCTTGTCGCTACTTCTACATTCTCCGCATCGGTAGCAAACGCGACAAAAGTCTCCCAGGCAGCAATCGTGGCAGAAGGGTACGTGTAAGTGTACTGCGTGGTCCCGGAGCCATAATAAATGCCAGACTGGCCAGACAAGATGATATTGGCCAGTTGTGGATCTTCTCCGCCAATAACTGTGGTATGTCCCTTGACATCGGCGACTAGCCCAGTCTGGTTGTTCCCAAGTATGAATTCACGAAGGAGGACAAGCGCCTAACACAGAAATACAGAAGATCAAATGTGAGTATGCGTGTTGCATCATTGAGTCTCGGCGTCACTGACCCGCTCTGGCTGTTGCCGAGGTACATAATGGCCGGTTCCTTTCACGAGCACGTATGTCCAATTCCGCTCTTGATGGACTATTCCAGCAAACTCGCCATCGTCACCATACCACGGAGTAGACGGTTTCCTTGTGAAGCCTTGAATGCCGCCGAAAGTTGTGTTCTGCGAGCAAATTCAGTCTATGTCACTTTCCAACAAGTGCATTACAGCATGCCTGTATAATAGCTGGGTGGGGCTTCAGCATGCTTCAAAGCAAGACATGTTCAAACCACTGACCTTCAGATGATAGGTGTGCGACTAGGGAATCGTCGTTTCCCGAGTAGATAACCACTCCGACATGATGACGGGAGGCGTTTGTAGCCAATTCGGTGAGAAACGCCATGGGTCTGTGCTTCTGTAAGTCATACCAAAAGTTAAGATGCGAATCTAACCTACTCGACACCTTGCAGGCCGTTCAAAAGATATAAGCAAGAACATATGACTGTCACTCACTAGGGTCAATATCGGAATCGGAATTGTCTGAAAGGATAAATATCGGTCAGTCAACGTCTGGAGTATGATAAATAGTTGCTTGCTGAAGGCATAATTGATACTCTCGGCCCAGTCTTTACTCGTCGGGGCATGAATTGCCGCCCGTGTCTGATTATCTGAACAGATGGCAGAAAAAGTCAGCAAAATCCCGTCTAGTTTTACGGGCAACCTACTGTTCAAAAATACACTTCCGTCCATAGGTGCTTCCGGATCCAAAGCATCAAGAATGTTGTAATACTATTGAAGCATGGGTCGTGAGTGCATGAAGGCTTGGCATGGACAACCAAACATACATCAAATTCGGTATTGCCCTCTGCATTCGGCATTGTGAGTTGCTGTAACCAGATTAAACCAAAAAAGAATTACTCACTCCAGGGAAGGCTGAAGTTTAGGGCATAATCGATCATCTCGTCATATAAATCGCACCCATAGTACGGGTCTATGGTTCCGTTCGGTCTGCCAGTAAGTTCCCTCTTCCATTGGTCCCGCTTTTCCAGACGCTCACTCCCCAGCTCTAATCCCCTTGCTTTCAAGTTTGAGCGGGCAAACTGAGCATCCACTTTGAGAGCTTCCTTTACAATGCTTTTTTTGAAAGCGCGATCCGAGTTTGTAAAGGTGGGAAGCTGAGGATTCAGAGTCGGGAAGTGGCCGCGTTGAGGGTACGTCAGGTTGAGATCATACCCGCAGAGGTGCGATCTACAGGATATAAACGTGAGTGTCTCTAAGAAGATAGTTGAATAATACTTGATTTACTGCTCTCTGAAGTATTTGTAGACGTCAGGATCATACCCAATAAGTTGAGGATATGTTTCAATAACAGTCAGCTAATAATGTACTCAGTAAACAACGCATGAGAAGACTGGCTGCTCGCACCGTCGATAACACCTCGTATTCCCAAAAGTTTCCAATGGCGCCATTACCGATTGCTATCTTGCTGAGCTTCACTGGGGGATTCTCCAAGCCGAAGTAAGTTTTGGTAATATATGGCTAATTTAGTCAGTGACGATCAGCTGATGGAAACACTCAGAACCAATTTCAACGTACAATATACGTTCCGGCATAACTTTCTCCCGTGAGGTAAAGCGGCCTGGTCTTAAGACTCGGGAACACCTTTACTAGGTTCTCCAGGAATCCGAACTATAACACAATCACCATGTTGATGTCAAGATGAAAAAAGTACCAAGGCATTTCGCTTACAAAGTCACGACCCATCTGATCCTCATCCTCAACTGGTATGTACAACATGGCATTAATATGGGTTATGCTCAGTTTTTACAAATAACTTACCAAACCCTGTCTCGTCAACAGTGGAAAAACCTGTCCCACTGTCCAATGCATGCAGCCGTGAATACATCCAAGATGGAAAAAACCAAAGGTTGCACGTACACTGGTTGATCAACCCAAACATAGTCGGCAAGATTGTTCCAACTATACGGGTTCGAGAATGCAGAATAATCATCATCGATGTGGATAGGACCATTCTTATTATGTGGCAACAGGTAACTTCAACGTTAATATCAAATTCCCGTATGATTCTCTCACACACCTCGAAAAGAAACCCTAGCATGCTGGACGACCCAGGCCTGGATTATATTTCTTCAGATCACTCGACTGGCTACCAGTAGCAGAGCGGTAACGTACCCTCCATTGAGCCAGATCCCCCATGGCTCATCATTTCGCTCATGAGCGCTCGCGGTGAGAGATCCGGTCTCCTTTTCGAAGGCCCAGAAGAAGAGAGTATCATTGGGATGTCCTGGGCGATCGACTGGAATGTTACCCGCCCAATTTCGCGGTAGATGGAAAGTGACGTTTGGCAGAGGTTGAGTTACCCGGAAGTCTGGAGTGATTGAGGCAGGTAAGTTGAACGTACCGTCCGAGTTGAGTCATCAAAACTTACAATTCTGCCATGCAGGGCTGAACTCGCCATGCGGCTTGCCTGGGTAGTCGTGCGGGTAACCAACACCTTCAAGTTGTCCACGAACCAGACTTTCCAACGTCGAAACCAATAAACAAAGCCTCGTGAGCTTGAAGTTGGCAACCATAATAGACAGCCCAAGGAACTCAACCTAATCGAACTCATCCCGTCTCATATATATGTTTATGAGACACCAGCGCTTTTCGAACTCGACGTCCAAGTCAATACCTTGGTCTACGGAGCCGCAACTTCTCGAAAGCCTACTCCGAGCATACCGCCATCATCGTGACTCATGCTACAGTCAAATCCACAAGGATCAGATTTAGACGGTCCGCACAAATGGCTTTATCGTCACTGATCTGTACACGGTCATATCTAGTTGCATGCGCCAACAATGCTTCTACGTCAAGGACACACCACCATCAATTAGCGGCGGCTACGAATGACAATGGTACCATGATGCCACGGGTGCCTAGCTATAGATCTGATGGGTAAGAGCGGAGAGGGCAGCTAGACCTGGAGTCAGGTGCGATATCAGCGTGACTCATAAGCGCAACAGGTATGCGATACTGGTTGCAACAGCCTGAACCGCAGATGCCAGGTCGATGTTGGTGCAGGAACTTGACTTTCCCTGCCTGGAGTCCGAATGTTCTTCCCTGCAGCCGGACGTGCATCCATGGTGGCCTCACTCAGACTGCCGGTACTCTGAACGTGGAGTATATTTCGAATGCACATATAGTTATACTACCAAGGATCAGAGGCCAAGGATCATACGTGGCTCACAATGCAGTGCGAGCAACGAGCTGGGCAGCAGTGGCACTTGCCGCAACCTTTCCATTCTCCGTATCCGTGGCAAACGCGATAAACGTCTCCCAAGCAGCAATCGTGGCAGTAGGGTACGTGTAAGTGTACTGCGTGGTCCCGGAGCCATAATAAATGCCAGACTGGCCAGTCAAGACGGTATTCGCCAGTTGTGGATCTTCTCCGCCGATGACCGTGGTATGTCCCTTGACACTAGTGACTAGCCCAGTTTCGTTGTTTCCAAAAACGAACTCGCGAAGGAAAACAAAGGCCTGGCGTAACAGTCCAATTTCAGTATAAAATCACTCTGATGATTTCGGATGATCACTGACTCTTTCTGGTTGTTGCTGGGGAACAAGATGACCAGCTCCCTTGACGAGTATGTATGTCCAGTTTCGCTCTTGATGGACTATACCGGCGAACACGCCGTCATCCCCATACCACGGAGTAGATGGTTTTCTGGTAAAGCCCTGGATGCCACCGAAAGTTGTGTTCTAGGAACAGAGTTTAGTACATAAAATTGTCATGAATGAGCCTCAATGCATGCCTGTATGACAACTGTAGCGAAAAAGTTCAGCATGATATTGGGACTTGGCGTACTCGGCAGATACTAACCTTCAGACCCTATGTGAGAGACCAAAGAATCATCATTGCCAGAGTATATAACCACCCCAACGCCACGATGTGACGCGTTTGTGGCGAGTTCGGTCAGGAAGGCCATCGGTCTGCGACCATGACTCTAAGTATCATATCCTTTGATAAGATACAACTACGTACTCCACACCTGCATAGGAGTCAGTCTAGAGTATTTAAGAGTAATATGGAACAACTCACTAGGGTCCCCCCTAAACGAGTTATCTATATTGAACCATGCAAAATTAGCTGACTTCCATCGCCCCCAGTAAGATACCTACTGAATGGATAATTGATACCCTGCGCCCAGTTCTTGCTTGTTGGGGCATGAATCGCAGCGCGAGTCCTGTTATCTATACAAACGCAATAAAAAATCAACAAAGTTCTGAAAATGCAGCGCACACAGGAGCGCACCATTTAAGAATATGCTTGCATCCATAGGCGCTTCGGGGTCCAAAGCATCCGGAATTTGGTAGACCTATGTACAGTTAAGTAGTAAGTGCACAAGCCACAAATTGATAATCAATTTAGCCATACATCAAATCCATTTTCCTCGTCGTTGCCCTCTACAAAAGCCTGATTTAGCCTGTGTCCGAGATTTTAATATCGGTCGAGTGCAATCGCTTACTCCACGGAAGACTGAAATTTACAGCATAGTCAATCATCTCGTCATATAGGTCGCATCCGTAGTATGGATCGATGGTTCCGTTTGGTCTGCCTATGATGTCTCTTTTCCATTGATCGCGTTTTGCCAATCGCTCGCTTCCAGGCTCCAGGCTCCTGACTTTCAGATTGTTGCGGGTGAAGTGACTATCGAGTTTGAACGCTTCGTTGAATGATTTCTTTTTGGAAGCACGCTTTGCGGCATCATCTCCGAAGTTAGGCTCTTGCGGGTTCAGAGTTGGGAAGTGACCGTGTTGAGGATACGTCAGATTGATATCAAACCCGCACAGGTGTGATCTATGAGCGAAGCGGGTGAGCGAGGTTGATTTGTACCAGAAACGTTATAGTTTTACTGCTCTCGGAAATATTTATAAACGTCAGGATCATATCCAATGAGTTGGGGATATGTCTCAATAACAGTGAGCTATACTTTGTGGGTCAGTGGATGCTCCACGACTCCAGCGACTCCTGTGCTTACCGTGGGTAAAACCTCGAACTCCCAGTCACTTCCTAATGTGCCATCGCCAATGGCAATCTTGACGAGCTTGACCGGAGGATCTTCTAAGCCAAAGTAGGTCTTCGTGATGTACGGCTGACCAAAAATAAGTAGAGAAGAAGAATTGCCATATGCTCAACGCACAATGTATGTGCCAGAGTAGCTCTCTCCTGTGATATGAAGCGGCCTGGTCTTAAGACTCGGGAAAACCTTCACGAGATTCGCTAAGAAGCCGAACTAAGGAACAGGAACCATATCTATGAGAAGATAAACAAAGAACGGTCACGTTTCAACGCTTACAAAGTCACGACCCATCTGGTCTTCATCCTCAACTGGCATCCACATCGTGGTTCTCAGTCATGGGTTACATTCAGCCCCAATAGCTTGAAGTAACTCACCGAACCCTGTCTCATCAACGGTGGAAAAACCGGTGCCGCTGGAGGATAAACGCCATGAGTACAATTTTAGCGAACCATCAGGGACTACGTACACTGGTTGATCGATCCAAACATAGTCGGCGAGATTATCCCAACCATACGGGTTTGAGAATGCGGAATAATCATTGGCGATATGGATGGGGCCATTCTTGTGAAGCAATACTTGGATTTAACGAATATAGGAATGCTTAAACAGGTTTCATACCTCAAACAGGAGTCCAAGCAGGCTGGACGATCCGGGCCTGGTTTGTAGCCCTTCCATTAACCGGTGTGGCACATGTATACAACGTCAAGATCATACCCTCCATTGAGCCATAAGCCCCACGGCTCATCGTCCCGTCCATGAGCGCTTGCTGTGAGCGATCCAACTTCCTTTTCAAATGCCCAAAAGAAGAGTGTGTTGTTTGGATGTCCTGGGCGGTCTACCGCAATGTTGCCCGCGAAATTGCGTGGTAAATGGAAAGTGACGTTTGGTAAAGGCGCAGTCACTTGGAAGTCTAGACGAACGAGTCAGCTTGGATCGGGACCTCAGAGTAGTATAAATTGAAGCCCACATTGTTGCCATGCAGGACTAAAGTCACCGTGCGGTTTACCTGGATAGTCATGAGGGTAGCCAACACCCTCAAACTGACCCCATGCTAGACCAAACGTCGAAGCTAAGAGGGAGAATTTTGCGAATCGCGAGTTGGAAAACATGGCCAGCCCTGAGAGGCTCTACCTGAGCGACGACTTCCTGTAGCATATATACCTGCAAAACATCAGCGCTTTGATAGCAACACCCTCTGAGCTCGACGTCAATGGGCCGCCTAACGGCAACGTGCACTGACCGCGACGCACGAGCATTTCCCTGAGTCATCGTGACTCGTGCCACGGTGAAATTCCATCAAAATCAAGAGAAGCAGCGGCAAGTCCGCACAAAGAGCTTCGAAGCACAGCCCCACCCCCAACCTGTGCCGTTATACAACCAAGACGTATCGTCAGCAGTCTTGTGGTTGCATACAGCACCGAGATGGTACCAGCGGCCGGGAATGTCGATTCTACCGTGTTTGTAAGGAGCTCTGAGGAGGAATTACTATGTGCGGAACGAAGAATGTGTGCATTGTGCATTACGACTGTACAATCGCCATACTTAACGACATCTCGGTCATTCCTTATCCTCTCCGAACAGTTGGCGCCTCTCGATATTGGCGCACTTTATGATATTCTACGTTCCTGTAAGACATATGAGCGCACATTTACATTTGATACGCAGGCACCGCAACAGAATAACTCACAAACTGTGTGCCTAATGTCATGGCTTACACCGCAATGCTAATGTCCCAAACGAGGAGATATTGCCGTAGCCGTCGCGATAAAGCTTTCCCAAGCGGCTATGGTGAGAGACGGGTAGGTGTAAGTCGACTGCGTGGTAGCAGAGCCCACGTAGATTCCCAATTGACCTGGGAGGGCTGGGGCAGCGAGAGCAGGGTCCTCTCCACCAACAACTGAAATATTACCAGTGACCTCAGTGACTAGACCAGTCTGATTGTTTCTTAGAATGAACTCGCGGAGGAGTATGTATGCCTGGAATAAACTGTCAATTGGGGGCAGTTCAAGAGTTGAAGAGTTCACTTACTCGTTCTGGCTGTTGTTGAGGTACGAGATGCCCAGCTCCTTTCACAAGAACATAAGTCCAGTTTCTTTCTTGATGAACGATTCCCGCAAAGTCTCCTTCATCGTCGTACCAAGGAGTGGATGGCTTTTTCGTAAAGCCCTGGATACCACCAAAGGTTGTATTCTGCAATTATAGTGATAAGTGTGTAATCACTTTCTAGTCGCGTTGGCCGTACCTGAATAGCCACTGACAAATCGTTTTGTCAGTAAAATTGGCAGGTTACGCGTGAGCTGAGTACTGACCTTCTGAAGACATATGAGAGACAAGCGAATCGTCATTGCCTGAGTAAATGACAATTCCAATATGCTGCTGCGAAGCATTCGTTGCGAGCTCGGACAAAAAAGCCATCGGTCTAACACAGTCAGGCCCGCGAAATGAGGGATAAAAGTGAAACTGACTCAACGCCTGGTGAACACCACAAGAACCTTCAGCAAAATATCACATTGCGATGGGAAATGGTTGCTTACTCGGATCCGGACCAGTATTATCTGCACCACGAGTTCATCAGCGTAGTTCAAGACACGTATAAGGGGCACTAAACGTACTGAAAGGATAGAATATGCTCTCCATCCAGTTCTTGCTCGTCGGCGCGTGAATGGCGGCCCGAGTTTGGTGGTCTAAACCATTAGTCTCAGTAACCTATCTGGAAGCCCTAGAATTGCAAGTTCGTAACTGTTCAAGAATACACTGGCGTCCAAAACAGCTTCTGGGACCAGAGCATCCGGAATATCATAGACCTGGGAACTCAGTTAATTGTGAGGTCACACGTGCGTGAGTTAAATGAGCGAACGTCAAAGCCTTCGTGATCGGTGTTCTCTGCGCGTGTGAGTGTCAGAATTCGGGCAATAGAGAGCATCAACACACACTCCATGGCAGACTGAAGTTGAGAGCATAATCCACTACCTCGTCGTATAGGTCGCAACCATACCACGGATCAATCGTCCCATTCGCCCTGCCGCTGAGGTCTCTTTTCCATTGCTCTCGTTTATAAAACTTCCGGCTGCTAGGTTTCAAGCTCCGAACCTCGGAATTCGTTTGCGATGCCAAGGCATCGAGCTTCATTGCCTCATTGACCAATCTCCTCTTCAATCTTCGTGCTTTCGTCGCTTTTAAAATGCGGTTTGTAGGGGCGGCAGTAGCAGAGTCGGGAAGCTCTAGAGGATTCAAAGTGGGGAAATATCCATCTTGGGGATAGGTCAAATTTAGGTCCAGCCCACATAGATGCGCCCTAAGCAATTGTGGAGGTTTATTGTGGACTTATATTTTGGTAATTGAGAAACGTACTGCTCCTTGAAATATTCAAAGACCGCAGGATCGTATCCGATGAGCTGGGGATACGTTTCTATTATGGTTATCTAGAAGAAGTGAGCAGCGCAGCGCATTACACGCACAAGCGACGATACCCAATACATACCGCAGGTAACACTTCGTATTCCCCTATATTCCCTATGGTACCGTCGCCGATCGCAATCTTGGTGAGCTTGACCGGAGGATTCTCTAGGCCAAAATAGGTCTTTGTGATGTAAGGCTATGAAATAGAATAGTAAGGACTAGTTTACAGATACAGTGAAAGACAACGAACAATATACCGTCCAGAGTAACTTTCTCCTGTCAAATAAAGTGGTCTCGTTCTGAGGCTGGGAAATATTTTGACCAAATTTTCCAGAAATCTAAACTGTAAAATAGAGAGGGCCGACACAGAATCAACACATTATGACAAGCATTAAGAAGCAGAGATTGCGTACAAAGTCTTCACCCATTTGATCTTCATCTGCGACTGCAAACACGCTTAGATAAAAATAAATCGGTAATAAAGAGTGAAAACGAGCCTACCAAAGCCAGTTTCATCAACCGTGGAAAAACCAGTACCACTACAAGGAGGTAAGTGCTGATAGCTCAGAGCGCGAGAGAGAAGAGCTGCACGTACACAGGCTGGTCTACCCAGATATAATCGGCCAGGTGATCCCAGCTGTACTCGTTGGCGTAAATTGAATAATTGCTCCTAACATGAAGAGGACCGTTCTACGATCCTAGTTAGCACGCTGTCAATCCGTCACAATCATATCATACCTCGGTGAAGAACCCAAGTAGACTCGATGACCCAGGTCTATGTTATGTCAACACGCCGATGCACCATGTTAATAAAACACCGACACACCCTCCGTTAAGCCAGATTCCCCAAGGTTCATTGTTACTGTCATCGGCAGTGGATGTCAAGGACCCCGTTTCCTTTTCAACAGCCCAGAAGAATAATGTATCGTTAGGATGGCCCGGTCTGTTTACTGGGATGTTCCCCGCCCAGCTACGCGACATGGGGAAGGTGACGTTTGGTAAAGGATTCGTGACTTGAAAATCTGGAAAACGAAGGGTTACAACCTACAGCTATAGTAAATGAGAAATGGAGGTCTCACAGTCTTGCCATACTGGACTAAAATCTGAATTGGGTTTGCCAGGATAGTCGTGCGGGTAGCCAATCTGCCCAAGAACGAGATGAAAGGCTGCTATAACAACGCACAGAGTCTTGAGTGGCAAACTGGACATCGAAAACTAGCGTGAGTTGTTGTCGTTGACTTCCCAGGACGCGTTGTATTTGTACTTGGCCGATTTTAAAGCCACTACGAACGTTGTGACCGGTGACCGAAAGATATTACGTGGTACTGTGGGTTCAGACGGTAAGTCATCGCCGCCTCATTAAAAATTCAGCAATCCCATACTGACTTACGTTGCTAGCCGAATCTGTGATTCAATATAGGATAGCACCGTATGTTATAGTTTGAAAACATACGCAACATTCTCACCAAGAAATTACTTTCCGTCCAGTTGCACCAGACGTTATATTGTAAGGACCTGTATCTGTCATAAATACAGGCTCAGGGTTTTGTGGGGTCCAATACCGCCCTTGGTATGACGCCCGTATTGACATGCGCGCTTGTGGCAGGCTGTGAATCGTGTTGCACAATCCCGCATAGGGACTGCTCAATAACCAGGGCGGTATGATCAGCCCGCGAATATCCTAACTGGCGTCGATGTTGTCAGACCGTCCCCAGCACGGTGATGCGCGCACGAAAGGAGAAATCAACTATTTGGTCCTACCAGTGTAACCACTGGCATGAAATTTAACGCTTGCCGACACCGTCGGACAGAATATTCTGACTAGCGACGAATGCACCTTGAGCGACTCGCTGGCAGATAGACAGAAACTCACTTGCAAGGGACCACATGATTGAGTTGCTTACTGCGGTCTGTCTAGCTTTTGCCGCATTGCCTCCAATTTACAGGGAAATCGATCGAGCAAAGAACAGCCTTGAACTTGAATAAGAAATACATAAGACCGACTCGGAGATAACAAGCAAGACGGAGAACTACGCCGCGCCATAGTCCAATTTCGCTGTAAGGGAGTGTCAGTAAATGGTAATCCTTGTGTATGCTGAGGGATTGCCTCACTTTCGTGCTTCTTTGCCTCGCCTACCTTCCTCGCCGCCTTGGTCAGATCCTCCTGTATAACATATTCTCTGCATGCGGAGTTAGAGCACTGCGGGGGTGACCATGTGTTGGTTCTTACCGATCATCTCGTATGGCGAACATGCCAGCTTCTGTGACCACATTGCGCAGGTCAGCGCCATTGAATCCGTCAGAGAGCTGCGGCAGCACGTAAGTACAATACTCCGAGGACGTTAGATGTCAGAATATCACCTTCACGATAGCCTCGTAATCCATTTCTCCGGACTTGTTCACTGGTGCCGAATGAATCTTCAGAATCTCTAACCGAGCCTGTTCATTCGGCAGAGGAATCTCGATTTTGCGGTCTAGTCGGCCAGGGCGCAGCAGAGCAGGGTCCAATGTGTCTGGTCGATTTGTCGCCATGATAAGCTTCGTCCGGCCTAGGGAATCGAACCCATCCATCTGGTTCAGAAGCTGCACAGGAATCCGCAAGATAATGATAAGGACCATTTCGTAAGCTCATATGAAGGATACGCACTTCCATGAGCGTTCTTTGTATTTCGCGGTCCGCACTTGTTCCTTCTGAGAACCGGCGACCACCAATGGCATCAATTTCATCCATGAAGATGACACATGGCTCATGGTCCCGCGCGTACCCAAACATCTCTCGTATCACCCTTGCAGACTCGCCGATGTACTTGTCTACTATGGCCGAAGAAACGACTTTGAGGAAGTTGGTATTAAGTGTAGCTGCGACTGCTCGCGCCAATAGAGTTTTTCCTGTACCAGGCGGACCATACAGGAGGACACCCTTCGGAGGATTGATCCCCACTCTCTTGAAGAGTTCTGGATTCAGTAGGGGGAGCTCGATGACCTGGTAATACACTTCAGTTGGAACAAACCTACAGCAGGAAATTGAACAAGGTCGCACTTCACGCAATTCCCGAACTTGCTCTCCCAGACCTCCAATACCCGCGAATGTCGCTCCTCCGGGATCCTCTAGACTCATCTTGTAGACCATGGGGTCGACCTCACGAGGTAGAATGCGCATAATTGTGAGTGTCGTCATGTCAAGACTGACACGGGTTCCGGTCTTCAACTTCGCTACAGGGAGTGCTGGGCGATATGACACAACATAGCGGGGGCCCGAGGATGCCTTTACAATAACTACGGGTAGTATAAGCGTCTTGGGTTATACCAAGTGAATACTCTTGCTTACATCGGTCATCGTCAAGTTGCTTCATGACTTCAGCGATGATTTGGCCCACGGACTGAATCGCCTTGATGTCGTCCTCAGTCTTATCGAAATCTTTCTCGAGATCCTTCAAAGCAAAGCGTACTATAGAATGTCATGTTCACCGGACGTGTAGATTTGGAGGATAACTGTAGTTACAATTCTTTAGGCTCTGACTGTTGTTCTCATGTTGTCGCATTTTCTGTGCACAAGTTAGTTATGTTGCATATCCTTTGCTTTTAACAGCACACACCTCTCGGTATCCCTTTAAAGCATCCTTCCGTCGTTGGTCCATCGTTTCGGACGAGCTGGAAGCCTGAGCGGACATGGTGGTATGTGAGTAGGTTGTATTTCGCGCGTCGCATTCACCTCTGCGAATGACGCGTCCTCCAGAGCCCATAGTTGTGATTAGTCAGCGATCATCTCAGCCACGTGTGGTAGTATTCCTTCTTAGGGTCTTGGGGAGTTCGAGTCCCGGCCAAGCCCAAACATTTTTGCCATTACCTGACCTATATTCTGACAGAATTCCACAGAACCAGGAATGTCAAGACTCAGAAAGCGTCAACTTGTGGTTTCATGGGCTATTTTACCCGTTGGCATATTTGACGACTAGATGCCGGTCCCCGCACTGCAACATCGAAACAATATTGTGGAATTAGCAAATGGGTACCATTCCTGTGGGTTGCTCAGTTGCTTCTGCATGAAGCAAAGCTAGTACCGGAGTATGTCTGTGTTTGTAAGTTCTCGCAGTAAAAGGCAACATGGCATTGTCCTACACAGCTATAATACAAACAATGTGAGAGGATTGGAACATGGTTGCTAGCCTTTCTTGAAACCTGTCGAGAATGTTGGACCTGTTTCGTACTATTCACTAAGAATATGGACTCACCCAATCTTCGCCTCTCGTAGAACAAATCTGTCCTGCTAGCACCCAAGTTCACGATCTTTGGACAACCGTCTCGGTCCTTTTCCAGCCTCGTGCACTCGGCACAATAATATGCATCCGAAATACCTAGAGAAGCATGAGGAAATGATGAGAAATTGCTGAGTATTATGCATGGGGCGTATACACTCACCGGGGGAACCACATATTATGCATCGTCCGCCGTAAGTACCGAAATTACACTCGTCACAGATACGCACAAGAGTTTCTGGTCGCACGTAAGAATCGCAGACTGGGCTACACATTTTGAGAAAAATTAGAGTGTTGTTTAATGTGATGATGAGATAATCCCGCACCATTTGCCATCGCATTTCTCACAGAGCCTCCCAATAGCTACATAGCTCAATCTCAGCGCAATTCAGATTGTGTGTAAGGGGGCCTACTCACCGATACCAGGTTGCCGCCTGCACATAATGAGATCTAAAAATGAAACTAAGTCTCTCTGGCGATGCTACACAGCGACATTCGACTCACCTGGATGATGCTTAGACATGGTGGTCGACGGTCAAGAGAGGAATAATCACCGGGCACCGCGCTTACCAAAGATGGAATTAGACGCGAGTCATGTGCACTTTTCCCAGCACGTGGTCACGCGTCTCCCTGAATTTCGCTGATGGCAAAACAAAGTCGATTACATATAAAACATGGCGGCAGCAATATTATGAAAGTAAACTGTTGACGGTTGTGATTACAGTACACTTGATGATATGAGATTTATGTTCTAACGGGGCAATGACAGCAGAGAGGATCAACAACAAATACAAATATTGTGATTGCAGGAACATGCTCATGATAAATGGAAACTTCCAACTCCCTCCTTCATCGCAACCTGTAGTTTCTCCTTCATGACGGCTTTCGACGAGTATTCCGGTAATTTCAAGTAGTTCACACAGGTCATGACGCTCGGCAGGTAGTCGTCCGCTATCAACGGTGGCTCATGCGGCTTACGCACGACAGTGAAAGGTGGGTTAAGCCCGCGGAAACCTGAGAAACGAGTCAGGACGGAGGGAGCACGTAGATATATGACAACATACCTCCGATCGGCAGTTTTGGACTGCCTGTGATAAATTGAAGATAGCTGCGGCGAGTGGACTGATCATACTCCGACATAATCTCTAAGAGGTCATGGATCGCTCGGCTCTCCACGTTGAAACCATGATCAGCCTTGATGGCTTCGTTCAACGCTGTTAAAACAGGATTTTAATATTTGTTGAAAGATAAATATAAGGTAAGACTTACTCTCCATATTCCAATCCTCGTCAGAATTACCAAACAGCATCACTAGCTCATCCGCAGTGAACGCCTGCAAGTCTGCTATGGGGAAGACCTTAGAAAAGCCCTCTCGGAATGCCTTCGCCTGTAACAGCGCTCCTTTGCCGATGATGGCGTCAATAACTTCGCTGATATACTCCTCGACGTTCTCTGAGGTCACAACAATATCTTTCCCTCCCGGCTGTATAACGTTAACACCCAAGTCGTGGAATATGAGTCAAACAGATCCACGTACCCGAAGTTCAATGTCGTAGCCGGGTATAGTAAAATCAAGGGCAAGATCCTCCACATTGACGAGGCCGAGTTTTCGCCTCAACTGAAATAGATAAGGGATTAGATTTGGTAGTACGGAGTGAACTGAGCATATGCCGACCTTGTCACTCTGGCCATTATTAACAGTCATATTTCGTAGCTTAATCAGAGATGCAGCCAACTCGGAATCGACCCGCTATATATAGGCAACCGATTAATCGACGAGGTCCACAACTATAACGATATTGTACTCACCCTGAGATTGTCGAGCGTCAAAGCAACGTCTTCGCTAAGGACCAGCTTCAGGAATATTTTGTTAACGGAGAGGTCGATAATCCTAGAGTCTAACATGGCTTTTGCCACGAATTGTCCGATAACCCGTAGAATATGCGTACGTTTCCTGCAGAGAAAGGTTTGAGGATCTGAAATTTATTGCGACGTTCTCAAGCACTTACTGTCCGTCATCATTCCCAAGGTCCTCGGGACTGAGAGGCGAAGGGAACAGACCAGAAGGATGGTGGACATAGGGACCTGGTTTTGTGCTGTCTGCATCCCGCCATATCTTTAGATCTCGCCTTGCAAACTCCTTGGAAACCAGCGAATAGAACTCCAATGTAGGTCCCAATCCTGTGCCGACTTCCTCAAAGTACTCCACCTCGAGAATGGAAGATGAAGATCCGTACAACTCGAAGACCTTGACAGCAGATTCCAGGATGTGTTTCCTGGATATCCGGACTTTCTGCCGTTGCAGCCTGCCTAGGAAACCGACACCATCGTCTCGCCTTGAACTGCTATCTTGGCCGCGGGCTTGCTGGCTTTGCCACTTCAGGATCAAGCGAGCATACCCGAACGATGTCGACTGCAAGAAATTATACCGAGTTGCGAAGGGGAATAGGAATGGGAAATGCTGTGGAAGATCCAGTGACCAATCAGGGAGGCATGAACTGGATCAAACAAAATTGGTATCAGGAGATAAATCGCAAACTATTCGTGAGTACCTTGCAACAATCATCGGCTCCTCTAATTGACGGGTTAATTTCGCGGTCAGTTTGTTATTGACAAAGGCCGATTCAGGCAATGCCCGCCTAGACGGGGTAGGAGAAGCTCGCTCAATCTCAGTTGCATTAAGCTTGTGAAGGACGCGTAGCAGTCGCAGAATCTTCGCATGCGGTGCATCTTCCGGTAGGGACGACAATGAAGGTGAAGGTGAACGGCCTCTGGAAGATACCTCGTCCCCGCGAGCTGGTATATACGTTAGAGTTCGCTTATAACACAACAGTTCGGTGATAGGGGCTTACATTCCACGGAAGGTGCAGGGCCTGGGACCTTCTTAAACTTGATGGTGTAGATTCCTTGCCAGATTAGACTCGGGGGGAGGGCCTGTCCAGATTTCTTGCGAGCTTCATGTTGATGAATAGCACCGTAGATAGTCAGATCCAAAGGGAGCTTCTGGTCGTCCATAGAAAACTCTAGATGCCAATCGCTCGGTTTCGTCTTCAAAGCGGCAGCGTACGAAGCTTTCGGGACACCAAGACCACGAGAAGAAGCGACAGGTGCGGTAGACTTCGCCGGATTGGGAGTCGCAACCCGCGTTCCATCGGGTGTTTGAGCTACCACTCTTGATCCATCTAAAGAAAGGAGTTCAATACGACTCTAAAAAGACAGTTAGTGTGTGCTAACCATCTCCAACCGATACAGTGATGGTCTTGTCCGGAACCGGGTCATCTGAATCGCCGTCCTCTTCGATAACCTGCCACAACATGTGTTATTACGATCCGGATTTTGGATACGATCATATACATACCTCAGCATCGACATCAACCTCGTCGTCAGTAAATTCGGCATACTCATCCTCATTCACGACGGTATCGCTCGGTGCTGATTCTGCTGCCGGTGCTGATTCAGATACTTCTTCACCACTGACACCTCCTTGAGGAACTTGACCTTCCGTCGGCGCTGTAGCTTCATTGTCGTGTGGCGGTGCGGACTTTTTTGCACTGAGTCGCAGACTTCGGCGGCGATTAACGCCTGAATTCGCAGGAGATGAAGTAGTTTCTGTGGGCACGGGCGGCTTGGGTGGTTCATCGCGAGAAGAACCTGGGGCCAATCCAGATGCGGCCAATGCAGCCAACATGCCAGATATCCTAGAGCCTCCCGCTAAGAGCCCTGCTACACGGGGTCGCAAATAGTCATGGAGTGCTTGGAAGGTCGCAATTGCATGGATTGACACGATGATATTGCTGAGGTTGCGGGGAATGTCAGCATCATCAGCCGCTTGTAAGCGAAGGCGGAGTTGCCGGGCCAGGAGGGACGGCGAACTTCTCTTGGAATCTGGGCGGAATTTTCAGTATGATCCTATGAAGAGAACTACACTCAATCGTACCATCAGCGTTTTGTGCCACGGTGACGACCTCGAATGATTCCATTCGGGTCAGACTTTCTTGTAGCTTCTTGACAAAGACTGAAAGAGGTGTCTGAGATCCACTGGAGCCTTTGACTTTCCGGGCCGTGAACGCCTCAAAGAATTGCTCCTTTCGGCGTGTGATACTCACTATCACAGGTACCATCATCAGCCAAAACCAATAGCGACCTTAATGAAAAAAATGGTGCTTACCAGGTCTCTCTGAATCTGTGATAAACTGCAAGAGACCATCTACTACGCCACTCTGCAGCAGCTCAAAACTCGAGACAGAAGTATGTGGTGATGCGAACAGACTCGCGAGTTCAACAAGAGCAGGAAGGAGATCTATCTCTGGTGTAGCCTTGTCTGAAATGCGAGTAACTAAGCGGGTTAGAGTGGCGGAAATGTCATCTGGATCATCCTGATCATCTCCTGTGATATACTTGAACTTGATGACCCGAGCTCGAAGGGTGATGGCATCGTCCGGGTCGAGTGCAAGGGATGTAAGCTTTTTGTACCCGGGGAGGGCAGCCAAAGCTACGGGAGGGGGAAGATAAGATGGGTTTGCGTACTCCCCAGGTGACGCTGCCTCCGAAATCTCCTTGTCCTTGTCTTTTGACTTGACACTGGACAATTGCCTAGTCGTAAGGACATCAATCTCGTGGAAGACGCCTTCGCGACGGAACGCTGGCTTGTACTCTTCTGGCACTTTTACAAGCAGGAGCTCCACCAATTGGAGTGCACCTATCACAAGAGTCGGGAAATCTTTGGACGACAAGATCGACGACGCGAAGCTAGCAACAGGAACGAACTAAAACGAAGATCAGTTACAACACGTGCCTCGGCAGCAGAGGGACTTACGGTGAAAACACGTTTAAGCTCGTCAGGGTTTAAGAAACTGACAGCCTTCAAAAGCCCAGTCAACGTCTTGACTCGCACCGGAGTGATAACGCTTGCTGCATAGACGTCGACCAAGATAGGCACCATTAGCTGCATGAACCTGCCCACAACTTCCGGTTTAGAGCGCAATAGCTCTGTACGGTCAGGTGTAGGTTCCTTTGGTGGTACAACGGGCGGTGCGTCATCGCCATCAGCTTGGGATAGTGAGTCGGCAGCAGGTTCGGGAGCTGGGCTATCTTCGACGGGAGTTGCTGCAACTGAAGGAGCAGATGTCTGAGGAGGTAGCGAAAGGCCCGCAGCTGCAGCTGCAATCTGGCGAGCCGCCGCACGATCAGCCTTACCTTTCGCTTTAATCATCCGACTCAAAGACTTCTCAGTGTACGACTTGTGATCGAAGACACCATCTGTAAATAACTTTGAATATACTGAATATCAATCGACTATGCACAAACCTTTGGGTAGAGGTGGCATGAGCTCAGAAATTAAGCTCAAGGCCTCTTCGACTTGGTCTTTCGGGCGATGCGCGAGATTCTCCATCACTGTCATGTCAGCCAGACCACCACCAAGACCCTGACCAGTACTGGAGTCGCCTTGCTCGTCCATTCCGCCTTCTGTTGGCGGAAGTACCCCAGTGAGGATTTGGTACAGGGTATCAACGATGCCTGCTTCCAGTAAGACAAGGGTAATCTTGGGACTGGCTCGAGCAGACGTAGCGAGCGCGCGAAGGAGTAACGTGAAAGTAGTCGATGCAATGAGGGGCGACCCGCCTGCGGGCAATAGCAGATTGTTCACAGCATGAATGAGTTCAGTATCAACGAGTGCTTCTAGATGTTCTGGAGAAGATCGATAGTATGCGTCAATAACGCGGATAACACACAAGCATGCAAACTCGACAAGACGCTGATCTGAATAGCCAAGACAATTGCGAATAATAGGCCACACGCCACGGATCATGGGGAAGTGCTCTGCAGAAACATTGCGACAGCAATTGGAGGCCGCTTGAAGAGCTGTTCGCTGCACTGCGATAGAAAAGAAGTCGAGGTAGTTGAGCAACGCCGCCAATCCGCCTTCTCGCACGATTGAGCTGGGGAATTCCTCTGAAATTTTCTCCATCGTCTGTGAAAGATTTGAACAATTTTCGGGCTGATATGAGGTATATGAATGCTTACGCTCAGCGTTTGTTCCGCAAGATCAATGTAAGAAATTTCAATCAACTTGCTACACAAAACGGGGATTGCGCCGTGATAGACGACAGTATGGGCAACGCCGGGAAGAGCCTCCATCAAGTTGGCGAGACACCTGCATGCAAGTACTTGAGCCTCCAGATTCTCGTCTCCTTGATAAGCGGAACCACCGGTGCTGAGAGCAAGAGCTGCGGCGAGGGCTGCGTCTTCGTCTTGTTCGTGCTCGTCGTCGTCGTCACCTTCATCCTGCTCGTTCCCAGAACCCCCAAGGATTCTCACCAGTTCACGCACAAATGCTTCCACCTGAAAAGAACCGGCAAGCGTATCTTCAGTGCTGATACTGAGCAGCTCGCTAAGCTCCTGTAGCGTGAGGAGCCGAGTGGTCGGGTCTGCAGTCTTCTTGATATTGTTCAGCATAGTCTTCAGGCGACTTGAAAGCCCCATCATGTATGAACCCAGGTGTCGGTAGTCACCAAAAATCGACATCGGCGCTGACTCATCCACACCGCCTCCCGTTCCGAGACTCGTAGCGATCCTCTCCTCGCCCTCGCCCTCGCCCTCGTCATCGTCGTCCTCATCGGTTCCGCCACCATCTTCGTGATCGTCATCATCCACCATCGGGTCCTCATGTTCGTCATCATCCTCATCCTCATCATGGTTATCCACCGTATCCTCGATCTCCTCGTGCATATAGGCGGAATCCAACATTGCGACATCTTCGTCCTCTACTGTTGATGTGCTTGGCATAGAGGCTGCGATGGCCTTGCTCTTGATATTGGCAGCTTTGCCCTTCCCGGGAGAAGACCTTATAAGGGGTTAGTATGGGGAGATGATTTTGAACGCAAACAATACCTTGACTTCTTCGGCATATCGGTATGCGAAGTGTTGCTTTCTGTCCTAGACCTGAGAGAATATGTGCTAGTAGTACGCGTACGCTTAACTGGTGCGGATATGGAGGCACCGGCTTCTTCTTCTGAATCTTCTTGAATAGCTCGCTTCTTGCCCTTAGCGTCTTTCGGGGGCTCGTTGATTGTGAGAGGGGTTGCAATAGGATAGGTAGAGCGGCGGGCTCTGAGGCGATGATACATCGTGTGAGTAACGAGCTAGAGACGATCACTACAGACGCACGCACCGCTTGCTCGCACGAGGAGATTCGTCAATTATTTCTCTTCCCTTGCCTTTCGTGGCTACGTTGTCGCGGACTCGCTTTGAGAAAGATGTCGAGGCTGAAGGTTGCTGTTCTACTGGCGCTCGTTCCTTCTCCTTTTCCTTCTGCTTCGCAGCTTTGACTCTTGCGCTGGAGCGTAATACTTTGGTTTCTAAGCTGGCTGCTGATGTCGGACTAGGTGGCTCTGCTTGATGCGTCGTCGCTTCTTTCTGTTGGGTAGAGTCCATTTAGTGCATGCAGCCTGCCATCGATCCCCAGTTGTAAGAAATCGTTAGACAAAGTAAAGGCAAGAATAAGTAGATGATGGCACAAGTAAGGAGCTCCGTTCGCCTGACTATGCCCGTATTTCGCCTCCAGATTCAAGCTCCGCGTAAATGCTTTCCTAGTTTGGTTGACTTACTTTACCAAATTGTTGTATAAGTTATAACCCCGATGGCTGGGATTGACTCATTGCTGTGGCTGCTCCGAGAAATACATGATCTTTTCCTGGTACATTGAAATACTGACGGGCCTCTAGCCCTACTTTCACTGGATAAAACTTTCCCGGAGGACCTCTTCTACTGTCTCTAAAAATCCATCAACAATTCGGTCAATTTGTTCCTTCGTTATATTGTACGCCGGTGATAACAAGATGGCGTCACCCTTCGAACCATCCAGCGCTGCGGTTCCGGTCATGCCCATGATGATCAAATCCTTGTCCAATGCCCGTTGTTGAACGAGAACGGCGAAAGACTTGCCTTTGAAACCAACCTTCGGTGCTGAAGGGCTTTCAAAGTCAAATTCAATGCCCCACCAGCAGCCTGCCCCACGGATGTCGAATATGTAAGGCGCAGCAATGCAGTTCGGGGAAAGCAGTCGCTCGTGCAATAAGGATGACAGGTAAGCACCCTGAGTCCGGGCATTAGCGAGCAGGTTCTCATTCGCGATTACTTTCTGCACTGCAAGGGATGCCGCACATGCCAGAGGATGAGCCTGTTGTGTCGCAATTAATGGATGAACTAGTGCCGTCTGAATTAATTGATGGCAGACCTGATAAGTATGGCCATGCTTCCAGAAACCCGCAGAGTCCCGGATACCATCCGCAACCTTCTTCGACATCAATATTGCCCCAATGGATGCATAACTACGTATCGTGAGTGTTCCAGTGCGATTGTGGGCAGAAATAAGACGACAGCTTACCCTCCGCCCAGGCCCTTTGCAACAGCCTGTATATCAGGGCAGATGTTGTCACCGAATTGTTCCCATGCATGTAAGGTCCCAAGTCCTGCAAGACGGTCAGAAACTCGCTGATGAACGCTTCGAACCATTATACTTACGGCCCATACCGCTCATTACTTCATCAAGGATGAACAATGCTCCATATTTCTCACAAACGGACTTCATAGCTTTAAAATATCCTTTTGGGGGAGGGACAACGCCCGTCGTAGCTCCAACTACGGTCTCGGCTACGACTAGGAACGTGTGGTTTTAGCTGGTGCAAGGAGCGCGGCGGATAGACTTACAGCCGATCACTGTGTCGGGACCAAGCTCAAGGAATTTATCTTCGAGTTCTTGTCTTAGTCTCTCCACATATTGTTCTTCTGTTTCTTCAGGCTTCTTGAAACGCTTAGCGTAAGCAGGAGAGACATGGTGAAAGTTTTCGTGGTCTAGTATAGTCTCATATGGTGCGCGGCGAGCTTTATGGAACGCGAGCGATAGGGTTCCAAGTGTATTGCCATGGAATGACAGTTGGCGAGCAATAAAGTTCTTGCGCTGTGGCTGTTTCGTTTCATAGTAATACTGTAAATATTTACCGATGTAATTGGTGATGTGCCTGATACGTTGGAATAAACGTGTCCCACCTGTCTTCCGAGCTTGATGACCCCTTCCATCGCTTCCGAACCTGTATTCTACCTGGTCATCGCTGATGATCCTTTTGGGGAGAATTGTGGTACATACCTCCTGAGACGAAACCGCAGAGCTCGAAGCCACCACCCCCGCTGTTCACAAGCAATCTGGCTAATTCCTCTGCGGGTTCGTTGGACAATTGCATATTGTAGACGTCTAGGATATCATGATTACCTTATCGGATAACAACTCTTAAAGGATGAGTAGCTGTCACGTACATGAGACCTTGTCCACCTGCGCTTTAATCGCCTGGACGACTTCAGGATGGCCATTGCCAATGCAAGCGACGGCTGCACCCCCGACCGCATCGAGCAGTGTACGGCCGTCCTCCAAGGTCACATAGGATCCTTCTGCCGAGGTAGCCACCAGAGGTTTCCACGGTGTCCGATGGAGGATTGCGGTGGGCTTCAGAGGTGCCTTGGTGGCAAACCCTTCTGCAGCTTCGGTCTCGAGGAGTGCGGGGGCCATGCTATTGAGTGGTAGGAGAGTGTAGGAGTGGCAATAGTCGCTTGAACCCCCCTTGATATCTGACCTGGCGCGTTATCTGAGCGGAGACTAATCATATCCACGAGCTCTGGGCCTCTGACAACAGATGACTCGCATTGCCGCAAGGCGTTTTCCCCAGCTTGAGGTACGATCGATCGGTGGGATAATGACCCTATCCTTGGCGTCTACTAGTGAATAATTAATAAAGCTTTGTATCACAACAGAAATCCTTCGTAGTACGCCGTGCGACAACATTGAAATCATGTACTCACGGAATTCGCAGGGAGAAACCTTGTATAACAACGCAATGAGAAATGGACTCCTTGCTCCGGATCTCTTGGTTTATGCGACTTGAAGTTGGAGATTGTGCGTCGGCCAAATGACGGCTGGACATTTCTGGACATGCAGCGAACGTCCAGAAGCTACACCTTGCGTACACGGCATGTTGTTGGCGGTACTGTAAAAGACACTCCGATTCATGCCTTCATTACCATGTCGAGCCTTTCTGGGTGTATGCTCTGAGAGAAAGTAAGATACGAGGCAGGAGGAGTCTGAGCGAGAAACGGCACACGAGAATCAACCGGTACAAAGCGCAAGTATTTCAATGCATATCATGCAATCTGAGAACATTCGAATGCGTTTGTAGAGGACAGAGATCCGCGTGGCGGCCCGCTGTACATGCTACAGTGGGCGCCTGGCCTACTACGGCTTACTTTCCTACCACATCCTCAAAGCCCTTTCTGTCTCCTCTTGTGAACTGGATGGCACGCCGAAAACGACAGCTGCTGGATGACTCTGACTCTGATTCGAACTCTGACACTGGAAACGACTTTGACGACCCCGGTTATGACTTAAATGACCCTGACGCGCGTGAAGAACGTGCTCTCTTCGAGAATCCGTACAACCGCAAGCGAAAGCGGAAGGACGGGAAAGAGGACGCAATATATGGTGTATTTGCAAGCAGCGATGAAGACGAAGATATGGGTGGTAGAGCAAAGTCGAAGGCCGCGAAACGCAACGACTGGACGAAGGCACCTGCCTTCGTATCCGGAAACAAAGTCGACCTAGAGGAATCTATGGACGCAGATGAGAAAGCTACTGCGTCAGATAGTGATGAGGGAGAGGATAAGGATGACGCCCAGGACAAAGAAGCGGTAGAAGAAGTACCGGACGAAGAAGAACTGGACGCCTCGGCGCCGCCGTCACCACGAACTCGAGACGAAGAGGAGGACGAGAGACCACGATTTGGAGGGCTGGGATCGAATGCATCAAAGAGCGGGATTGGAGCCTCAAAGGCCGGCATAGGTCTTGGCGCATCGAGAGGTATTGGGGCTTCTGCAGGTACATCAAAGTCAGCGTTCGCTGGTTTCAGTAGCGGTGGGGCGAGTTCCTTCAAACTTTCCAGTGTGACCGACACACCGCCGCCAGAACCTGCTTCCTCCTCTACGCTAGAGGCTGAAGATCTCAATCTCCCAACGGCTTTTGGAAAATCCTTCGCCTCTCGTCCTCAACGAGCCTTCGTCCGCGATGGCAGCGCCGCGAGCGGAACAAGCACGCCAAAACCTGTGAATCTAAGCACAACGGAACGTCTACATTTCAGCAAGATTGGTGGGACATTTGGTGCACGAATGCTGGAAAAGATGGGGTGGCAGGCCGGTACAGGACTGGGTGTAGCAGCTGAAGGTATCGTGACACCTGTGGAGAGCAAACTGCGGCCGAAGGGTATGGGCTTGGCGTTCAAAGGGTTCAAGGAGAAAACAGATCAGGCGAAGGCCGAAGCAAGACGAAGGGGTGATGTAGTCAGTGAAGATGAAGATGAAATAAGGCCGAAGAAGGGACGGAAAGCGAAAGGAGAGCAGCAGGAGCGATCAGCTGCCTGGAAGCAACCCAAGAAAACAAAGAAGAGGGTTGAACATAAGACATATGAGGAGATCATTGCGGACGCAGGCCAGGAGGTTCCTTCAGGCATTGGTCAAATCATTGATGCTACAGGAGCAACGGTAAGCCCTACTGTTGGTTGACTTAGCCTTCCTGTTAACAAATGAGTCGTTAACAGCCACGGGAGGTTTCGTCTCTAGCGGATGTCTCAATGGCATCATGGACACCAACCACCGATCCTATGCGTCTACCAGAGCTACGACATAATCTCAGACTGATTACAGAGACCTGTAAAGGGGACCTCGACGGTTTGGCGCGTGAAGCGAGAAATCTAGAAGAACGTAAGAAATGGGTACGGCAAGAAGATGAGCGATTACGGAAGAAGGTCCAGGAAGAGGCAGAACGTATGTATCACTATACAAACTGTTTCACACCAGAGTGCTGACCGTTCGAAACATCCCTTACAGTTATTGCGCGACTTCAACAAGTAAATCTCGTTGTTGATGATATCAGTTCACAAGCGAAAGACATGGCCTCGATGTATGAGTCTTCCCTCGACGCATTCTCGCCGAACTTCGAGAAACTCATCGGACTGTATCCAAACGAATTTGAACGTTACCGTCTCGACGAGATTGTCGTCGCTGCTATCTCACCAACTGTACGTATTTGCGAAGTCTTCTCCCTGTATTATTTACTAAATGTTTCCTATGAAGTTCCGCCGTACGTTGACGCAATGGCAACCTCTCGAAGACCCTGGTGCCCTTGTGTCTAATTTCCGGCTATGGAGAAAAGCGCTTAAAATGACGGAGCCAGAAGAAAGACCACAACAAGGAGTGCAGGTATATGGCTCGAGCGCTATTGCCTCCACCCCAGCCGTCATGTGGGTGCCATCTTGCGGTCAGCCCACGGTATTTTACTCACTATACATCATACAGAGAAAAGCCGATGACACCCTACGAGAGTCTCGTATGGAATGCGTGGTTACCAAAAGTGCGGTCGTGTATCAACAATGAATGGTCTCCAGATGATCCTCAACCAGCTGTGCGCCTCTATGAAGCATGGTCGAAATATCTCCCACCGTTCGTTCGGGACAATTTCTTCGATCAACTCGTACTCCCGAAGGTACATAAAGCCGTCAGCGACTGGAACCCCAGGAAGCATAAAGTGCCATTGCAAACATTGGTCTTCCCCTGGCTGCCGCACATAGGCTTGAGGATAGAAGAGGTGTTGCACGATGCGCGGAGGAAAGTCAAGAGCCTGCTACGAGGCTGGACTGTCTCAGAAGGAGTACCAGAGGATCTTATGGTCTGGAAGGAGGTGAGCGCTACAGGATTTTTTGACAAATTGTGACTAACCTCTTGCCAGGTCTTTGACGTTGGCGACTGGGACGCGATGCTTCTGAAATACGTGGTGCCTAAATTGGGCTCTAGATTACGAGAAGATTTCCGTGTCAATCCCAGGAACCAAGATATGAAGCCATTGCAAGACGTGCTGCTTTGGGAACGGTTTCTCCGTCTTTCTATATTTTCTCAAATCTTGGAGACTGAATTCTTCCCGAAGTGGTTGGACGTTTTGCACATATGGCTCGTGCAGCCCGGAATCAGTTTCGAGGAAGTTGCGCAGTGGTACTCGTTTTGGAAGGAAACGTTCTCGGAGAACATACAGAGTATGCCGAGTGTCTCACAGGGATTCACTCGGGGGTTGCAGTTGATGAACAAGGCTATCGAGCTGGGGCCGAATGCGCCTACTCAACTTCCTCGACCAGACCATAAAGCACCTCTCTTGTCGCCGAAGGTAGCTCCAACATCTAGACAAGGAACACCGAAACCCCGTCCCTCGAGAACGCAAGAAATTACTTTCCGATCCATCGTCGAGGATTACGCTGCGACGCACAATCTGTTGTTCATTCCGACAGGAAAGGCACAGGAGAAGTCGCGCATGCCTCTGTTCCGGGTGTCCGCAAATATCGATGGGAAGGGTGGTTTATTGGTTTATATCCTGGACGATGCGGTCTGGGCGCCAGACGGTGATGAGTACCGGGCGATCACATTGGAGAATATGGTTCTACGCGCAACAAAGGGATAAGACGGGCGGTAGCGATTTTAAACTGTACCGTAGACTGTGTATGATAGGAATATTATTTAGATGTTGTGTAATCTACAGTCAATTAGTTGCAAGTTACTGCAATAGCGAACATTGGTCGATGTTTGCCACGTGGGTATTACCAAATTTGGGTTGTGCCGCCAAACCTTGGGCGCTGAATTTTGTGTACCTCGCCCCCGCTAGCAAGCTCGTCGACTTCAAGCCCGCAAGACTCCAATATGGTCAGTAACGCTGCTATCGTCCCCGAAATGCCGTCCAGAAGGTCTATGTTCGAGTTCAGGAGGTCCAAGGAAGATTCTGGTGGAGGGAGAGGATGGATGCTGAAGTTTTGAATTGGATGCACTCGGGCGACCTCTGGGCTTAACTTGACTCTGGGCTACTCTCCTGGGCAATATCGCTGATACCATTCTTTTCTATTCCTTCTGTAGGCCCGAGGACCCAAAAAACACTTGAAGCGCCTCGCCGCTCCCTCGTCATGGATGCTCGACAAGTTGAGCGGTACCTACGTGCGTCCTGCGAAGATTCCACCTCGGGGATAACTCATCTGAGTGTTTAACATGTTTATAGGCTCCCCGCCCATCCCCCGGTCCCCATAAGCTGCGGGAATCTCTCCCTCTCGTTATTTTCCTCCGTAACAGGCTGAAGTATGCCTTGAACGGCAAGGAGGTCCTTTCGATCACCATGCAGCGTTTGATCAAGGTTGACAACAAGGTCAGGACCGACCCCACGTTCCCCGCTGGCTTCATGGGTACGTACCACCGAAAATTGCAATAACTGAGGTAGATATGAAATGGAAACATAGATGTCATCACCATCGAGAAGTCTGGCGAGCACTTCCGTCTCCTCTACGACGTCAAGGGCCGCTTCACCATTCACCGCATCACCCCCGAAGAGGCTACCTACAAGCTCCTGAAGGTGAAGAAGGTTGGCGTTGGCGCGAAGAGCGTGCCATACATTGTCACCCACGATGGCCGCACCATCCGTTACCCCGACCCCCTCATCAAGGTCAACGACACTGTGAAGTTCGACTTTGAGACCAGCAAGATCACCGATTTCGTCAAGTTCGATACCGGCAACATCGTTATGGTCACCGGTGGCCGTAACATGGGCCGTGCTGGTGTTATCGTTCACCGTGAGAAGCATGTCGGTGGTTTCGACATTGTCCACGTCAAGGATGCTCTTGACCGCACATTTGCCACCCGGTACGTACACTAGGTCCAGTCTTTTCGAAATTTGGCTTACGATGCATAATGTATAGGGTGTCAAACATCTTCGTCATTGGCGAGGGTACAAAGCCTTGGATCTCCCTTCCCCGCGGTAAGGGTACAAAGCTCACCATCACTGAGGAGCGTGATGTCAGGAGGAAACAGCGAGCTTCGGAGCAATAGGCGTGTTGTATATTGTCATCGTTCACCATTTGTTTTCATTCATTGCATATATGCCATGCTCTGTATGCCACCGCTAGGACACCAAAAATTCTGCACGCCCGCCTAATGCTATTGGTTATGTGGTTGTACTCGATGACCGGTCAGGATGCACTCCGTGGAGGGCGATTGAGGTCGGCTGATGTAGGCCGAAATGTTGCTAGTAATCGTCGGGATACATCTATATGTAACGGTCTGGGCACCGTTTTCGGAAAGGCGACGGTAACAGAAACGCTCTACACTCTTGGAGATTTCTAACACACTGTCAGTCCTGTACCCCACAGTGATTATCTAGCGTTGATAATCGCATGAATATACACTGGCACTATTGAACTCGAATATTGAGCTGACAGCAGGGGTGCCTCAAATCATGGACTAAAGTAGTGCAGGGGAGTGTTAAAGATTCTCTACTCTTGAGAGGATCGTGATAGGTTGGCATAGGATGGAATATATGCGACGGTCGATCCGGCATGCCCACTACTATATATTGAGTTAGCAGATATGGGTAAGACAAAGATTCGATTCTCAAAACTGCAACTGGCAGGGAAAATAGCGCGAGGGAATCCGCGCCCTACTAGATGCCAATATTACTAATAATAATGATGATTTATGTACTATATAAGCTGGAATGACATAGTGGACAATAGGTATGCGAAAATACGATCGCCTGCGACACTAAATAGCGGTCAGGTAGGCCTATGAGACTAACAGCCTGAAGTTGAACCTCTCCACTTCCTGCCCCATATATGACATGCGCCTATCATGATCGCGCCGACCGTTATGAGGGCAGCGAAAAGACCAGCGGCTTTTCCTGGTCCCCATTGTTCGAACGGAATAGGTAGATAAAACGGAGCAATCTGTCGATCCGTTTAACCAAATTGCAGAATTGATAGCATGAAAAAGGGGGGACGTACGAATGCGTATGTTTGTCTCACGACAGTTAGGAATGCAGACACGCTCGCCGCCTCCGACTGGTAGCTCTCTATAGCATACGTAGTGCATATAGTAGTAATTATCTGCAGGCCGAACATCGCTATAGCGGAGCCAACATCCTAGGAGTTGATCGTCAGTTATCCGAACGCTGACACGGATGAGAGACCTAAGTCACGCACAGGTGTAACGTTCCATACGCCGGGCGTAGCATTCTGCAATTGCACTCCCCAAACTATTTTACATGTATTAAATCAATAGACAGCTATGGGCGGATAAGAATTTGAACGTACTGATGACGCCGATTATGGCAAGGACAAAGCCTGGATAAACGAGGGGGAGACGGTATTCCGGCAGACGGATGCCTCCAGCTCGTTTAGTGCGCGTGTTGGCAAGTAGGTCGCTTCCCAAGCCAGCGAGCTGTTCACCTAATACGGCGCCAATGATGAGGGAAATGAATTGGAGGCCGATTGGACCTGGGCTGAGGTGGAATACTTGGCCGAAGATCTGAATACATGCAACAGTGAGAATACTAGATCTTTCCGGCTATAATTCCGTCCTACCTGAGGTACAAAAACCGTCTATAAAATAATACATATATCGAATGTAAGCACACGTTCACTTTGCTATAATTACACGTATGCACGTACCAAAAGGACTCCGATATACGCAAATGGCACCGCGATGGCGAAGGCGGCGAGCAGTACCGGCGGACGCATAGCCATGGTAAACGGACGCCATAACTCTATCAATTGAAGCGGTTTTCGGCTGTAAAGCTGGAATTTATAAGAGCTATACCATGTTGAGACTACGGCGTCTTTAGGTTCTTCTCCAGGCGCCGCACGGTTTGGATATAGAGTCTCTGGACCAAAGAATAGATGCGCAAAGAACAGAGCGAGGTGTATGGCCGCTAGGAGATAGAATGCTGCCCTCCAACCCTTGTTTTGGACTAGATACCCCGTACTGTGGAATGATCAGACAGAGACGTAAATAATACAAAAATAGAACGTACACGAGCGGTCCGGTAACAGGCCCACAAGTCACCAGCAAAACTAGGAGGCCTTGTGAGATAGTTTGCATGATAGTGTGTTTGAGCATAAGCTTACCCCATACACCCATCTTGCGACCCTTCTGGTAAGAGAAAAACATCTCGGATACCGTGGAAGCTCCAATTGACAACGGAGGAGATATAAAGATGGCCTGAAAGACACGCGAAACCATGAGAGTCCCATAAGAGTGGCAGTACGCGCCAGCGAGCGCGCACCCTGCCGAAACGAGAGCAGATATGAGATATACTGGTCGTCTGCCGATTCTCTCAGAGATCGGTGCCCATACAAGAGGCATGACACCAAGGAACAAGATCTCCACAGAGCTGCGGATTCAAAAACATTTCAGTGATCGCATCCCAGTTTTGTACAATGTCTGATGAGACGTACACGAGGTATGCCACTGTGTTCAAAGGAATGCCGAACTCTACTGCAAAGTCCTCGAACGCAGGAATAGCCACGGCTATTCACTGTAATCAGAGACAGGCCAACAAAAAGTTGCTTATCAACACACCTGCACCAAAAGGCCCTTGTAATGCGTGGAACGAGACGATCCAGAGCAATAGATTCTTCCTCCACCTATATGACTGCGTAAGTATACATATTGAAGCTGCATATTGGTAGGACACTTACGATGGCCAGTTCAACGGGTCTTGTGGGTCATCAGAGGGCATTGGCACGAGATCGACCCGACCATGTCGCTTGAATGCAGCAGTGTGTCCACTGGCTGCTTCGCTATCCACGCTGTGGGCAACGGAGGCGGAGGCGGACACCTTGTCGTCCTTCTCAAGGGGAACTGACTCGAGCGACATGGTTGACAAGTTGGAGATGCAAGTTGGATAGGAAGGCCATTTAAGTACTTCTACCCCGAGTGCGCAATCTAAGCCCTCAAGCGTTAGGCGACACCAAATGAATGGATAAGATTCTATAAGATTTTCAGTACGCTGAATGTCAGCGACCATCAAAGCGCGGTCAGTTGACAGCCTTGGTTTATTAGTTTAGACAGGCCTAGTAGGGCCATCATGATGGTCTGCCCAACACTCAAGAGCAGAAGAAGAAGATGTGCACGTTGCTGTATGAGAAGTTCGCGAGCAGGTGGCGCTGTCACACCGGACCCTGAGGAACGGATGTCTCCGGAAACTCTGGCGGGTTTAGCAAGCCCCGTAAGATCCACTCTCCTCCCCAGATGGGCGGCCAGTATGCGAATGAACCAATGGGCTGCAACAATGTCATCGTAAGATTGCCGACAATTATATGTCCGAGTTTCATGAGTTATTACACACCAAACCCGGCGAGGTACAAACTTGGATGTGACAGTATTGCGTCAGGCACAAGCTGTACCGTTGGCGCAGATGGTTCAGAGAACGACATTATCAGTAATCACGGATAGTTTTCAAGTTCGGGATCACTGTGCCAATTGACGGTCTAGTGTACGTACTACTACTAGTACTAACCACGTTGAAAATTGATCAATGCAGGCGGAAGTCTATAGGGTTAAGGTCAGATCAAATTTTAGGCGCCTCGTTTCAAGTTTCCCGCTCCCTGGCGCTCTCCACGGCATCCGATCCGTAAGTTCTTGAAGTTCATTCAACTGCGGCAGTCACTGTGGTAAACCGTTCAAAACTAGCAGATGCGACTTAGAAACAGGATATGCTTTACTTTTTACCCCGCGCCTTCATGCTAAGCACCCCCGAATTCGTGTTTTGCAGGTCCGAGTCGGGGCGGTAGTACTAGTGGCGTCGCTGGCCGGGCATATCTCAGCCCTACGCCGCGATCTGCCTTTTCAGCTGCTTTAGCGATTAATAGTCCTTACACTTCAGTAGAGGAAGAGATTACGAAGGTACGTAATCCATACTTAGTCTCAGAGGTACAACGCATGCAGAATCAGCGGTAACACCTAGATTCTCCGTTATAATTTTCCCCAGTTGCGATTCGTGGTAGTCGTCCTTTGGAAATTCGAAGCATCATCTTTTGGCTTATGATGCAAGTGTTACATCTTTCATATCTCAGCGCATGCCGCATGCCGACTTAGCAGGATCACCCGACGCGAACGGCTATGCTTACTTTCTATCTCATTAATACCTTTGATATCTCTTCTGGATGGTTGAAATCAAGAGGTGAGTCTTGAAGCCTCAAAGATATTTCAGGCTGATAACTATCTCGTACAGTGTATAAGCCGCGGCGCTACTCTATCATACGATGCACAGGTCCGGCCATACGGCCAAGCTTGCGAAGGAACGATGTCATGCCACGATAGACTCAACATACTAGATATCCCCGGATACAACCTTATACATGTTTCATCCGCACGAAAATACATCGCGATGAAAGCGGAAAAGACGCATATCGCTCCCCGTGCGTAATGTCAAGATCAGAGAGCAGCCAAAAATCTCCGCACTCAATATGTGCTCGGCACTTCATTGTGAGTGATATTACTCTCCCTTTACTGACGTCTGAACAAACTATTCTCACAGGTCCGAGTCGGTGGAACGCATCAAGTTGGATGCATGGACCGCCCGAAGATATACATTCCAGCGGAATGGATGCATACGTCTATTGATCCTGCCCAGCGGTACGCGCATGCACGAGACTCCTGAACAGGATCCGAGCGTTCCGATGGATGCAGCCCTTGTCTCTTTCTTTATACATACGAAGTCAGTATGTGCAAAAAGAAGACTTGCACGCTGCAACTGTTGTTCTGAAGCTGTCATGAAAGTTTGACACAAGTTATGGAAAGGCGGTAAGTGAATACTCGGCGAATCATAAATGGACGAGACCGTGCTTAACTACTTCTAGAGCATCAGATCTTGATTTCCGCCCTCGGCGAACACGACCCTTCACGAATATCAAGTGGCGTGCTGGATGATATTAACCGCGGCATCCGAGAGGAACGTGCCCTGCCGGTGCATCCTTGTAGGGTATAAAAGGGCCTCTTGTTGTCTCAGATTGTGCGCACCTCCTCAAGATGCGAGGCCTGCTGTTTTCATTGGTCTCTCTTATTATTCCTCTTGTCTATGGCCAGACGATCCCTGGGAGCTACCCTCATGATTATCCTGGAAAGCCAGATGGGCATTTCAGCCCAGACTGGCAAAGCTGTGAGTCCTCTGTTGATAGAGTAGCAGTCCTTCAATTGACTCCCTTTAAAATTCATAGACTACCAAGTAACAGATGACATGCCCAATGTAACCTTTCCTCTAGGGCGCAACTGGGCAGGAAATATACCCGTTAACAGACCCGGACATCCGAATGATACGCTGTTCTTCTGGGGGGTTGAGAAGGAGAATGGCTCCCTTACCGCATCCGCAGGCGACAGGTCCAATGAACCATGGGGCATTTGGCTCAACGGAGGGTGTGCACTTCGTTGTTTGTGGAGGTCCCTGAGTTAACCGGATCGATTTCTTCAACAGTCCTGGTTCGTCTAGCATGCTTGGTTTCTTCTTCGAGGTAAAACTCAAAAGTTATTTTTGAGTCACCGGATTCTCACGCTTTAACATGTGACAGAACGGTCCTCTCCATATTCGTTATGATTACTCTATGTTTTATAACAATTACAGCTGGGACCATTTAGCTGATTACATTTGGGTAGACCAGCCGGTGTAGGTGTCAATCCCAGACCTTAGGCCATACTTTCTAATATTGGATACTGGCAGTGGAACGGGCTGGGCGACTGCTGATGAGGACGGCTTCGGTAGCTAAGTCTTGCACGAGGTCTCAGATTAGAAGCTAACCCGAGTTGATATTTTCCAGTTGCAGATGAAGATCAAATGGGCACAGACTTCGTTTGTCTTGTTACTTCCTGGCAATACATGCTTGTGCCTGACACGTCGTAAACATGCTTCTACAGTTTGGGTTCTTAGACAATCTTGTGAAGATTTTTCCAAGCTTGAAGACTAGGCCTATGTATCTAACGGGAGAAAGCTATTCCGGAAGATACATTGTAAGTATGGTACTTTCGCAGAGTGTTGCTATACTGATTCCGTTCTGTAGCCGTACATCATGAAGACTTACTTTGGATTGGAAGACCCTCCCGTGAACATCGTTAAATTCGCCATCGGAGATGGCTCGATAGGAAGCGATACTCAGTTTGAGTTGATGCCAGTCGTGCGTATCCTGTTACTCGCATCTTCACTAGGCTGATTATGCCTGCCGTGCAAAGTTGACCATCATAGAAACGTATCCTCAGCTTATCGGTTACGACCCTGACGTTTACGACTATTTCAAAGAACAGTTAGTTTTCTCTTAGCAACCCTCTTGTTCTCATCACGCTACGAAATCAAAGAACACACCCACTGACATAAACTCAACAGATCTCACTTGTGCGGATATGACTTGAACCTAACTTATCCCCAAGAAGGTTACTTCCCGACCCTCAATCCGCCGCTCCCAGGAGATCAGAGTAGTTCCGCACGCGCTCGCAAATATTCCCACGTGAAAACCGCATTAGCTGGAGGGCAGATTTCTCTTTCCCCTTCTCTGCATCAGATACAGAAGCGTGATACCTGGAAGCGTAATTTGACTAATAGACCAAATGGGACGCTTGATCCCTACTATCAATGCGACCTCTTGGACGAAATCATTGACTACGCCCTAAACTTCAGCGTTCCTTGGAGTAAGTATCCCTGCAGATTTTACAGAATGTTTTGCTCACTGTTATTATCAACACAGAGGGGAACGATTATGGTGGAATCGATGTGTACAATATTCCCGATGCAGTAGATCCTGAAGCCCCTATGGATGCTTCTGTGTTCTTGAACGGTACGAATGTCAAAGTTGAATGACTTTGGATTGAGTATCTCAATGTTGGTCTGAGTAGATAACGCAACACGTTTCGCCATCCACGCTCCACTTAGTAAGGACTGGACTGCCGACCTCGATCCATCGTACCCGTTCAGTAAGCATCCATCCAATGTCGCCTACCAATATCTTCATCCTTATCTTTTGTCGTTAGATGCTCCCAATAACGAGGACCCAAGTACGTGGTTTCTAAGTATTGGTATTCTTTCCTAATTTATTGACATGAATAGGTATCGAGTGAGAACAATACTCGGATCTTTACCTAGAGGGTAGCTTACATTTCAAAAGATCTATAGCGTTCTTCACAGAGCTTGCAACTAACGCAACGAGTCGGAACATTTCCGTTATCCTATATTCTGGGAATGATGACATGCTTGTATCTCATCGTTCAACCGAAGGTAAATTGTCCCCTATGCATCCTTCGGTCGAGTGCTCATTTTCCGATCAAAGTGTCAATCCAGGCAAGCGCGCGTGATATTATGTTTGGAGAAAGCATATTGACATGAAATGCACCCAGAATACAACTTTCGGCGGGATTCAGGGCTTCACGAGACGTCCCTCTACCCCGTGGTATGATGACGACGGGTTATTTGCTGGTATAGTGCACCAGGAAAGGAACTGGACCTATATCCTTGTCGCAGACGCTGGCCATCCGGTACCTCAACAGCAGCCGGGCAGGGTTAGTAACTTCTTAACTTTTTGAATCGAACAGATATTCTGAATAATCTGGGCAGGCTTATGTTTTCCTTCGGGAGTTCATTCTGGGCAACAACCAAACGGGGCTAGTGAGTACTACTGAGGGCGGGCTCATCGAAGTGATAGGAGGGGAAGATCCTGCGCTGGCAGGCACCGTTCTCCCCGGACAATCTGGCATCTTCTATGGCTCTGGATCTACACAGTATGTGACCACTTACCCAAGTGCCACCATTGCTGCCTGGGAGACCTTTATTGCGTCTGTCACTGTCAATCCCACTAGCAGTTTTACAGGGATTAGCGGCATATCTGCGACTGCAAATGCATCGCAGACGAGTCCATCACATAGCGATTACTAGGTGGTTAACCTCTATGTATCGTGGCACTACTATGTATGCTTTGGCGGCAATGAATTCCAACCCCGCTTGCCCATATTTGGTAACATCGAGTGATGCGCCGTTTGATGCGCCGTTCAGAAAGTGTCTGCTGAGTGATCGCTGGCACACTTTGCACCCATCCTCCATGACTTTGCACTCGACACTTGAATATATCATTTATATGTGTAAACTTGCAGGCGCAGCTGCCCCTAAGAAGCGGCGGTGTCTCCTTCCATTCCTTCCTGGCCATCATTGACAATTCTGACTAGCGCTGATAGTTGCTTGTTGCACGACCTCGCCCACTACACGGCTGGCTGCAAGCTTGAACTACGCCAATATGCTCAGGCTCTGCAATCTACTCGTCTTGGCTATCTTACCAACTCTAGCATATACACAACTTGATGATGGAAGTGGCTTTCCCCATGACTATCCCGGGAAACCCTCGGGAGATTTCAGTCCTGAATGGCAAACATGTGAGTGGTCCTAAACCAGTACGCGTTTGACCATCTCTGTCTCATTCTAGAAATACCCGTTTCACTGTAGATTTCCAAGTGACAGACCCTCTGCCCAATGTCACCTTCCCAATGGGCAGAAATTGGGCAGGAAATATACCGGTCGATAGACCCGGACATCCTAACAACACGCTCTTTTTCTGGGGTTTCGAAAAGGAGAATGGCTCGTTGACTGCAGCCGCGAATGAGAATTCAAACGAGCCTTGGGGCATCTGGCTCAACGGAGGGTGCGTAGTGCTCATTTTGTTTAGCTGAGACATACCGATCGGAAGACCCGGACTTCAGGCCTGGTTCGTCAAGTATGATTGGCTTGTTATTCGAGGTATGGCAATTGTCATTCTTCACGCTCACATCTTAACTCGTAGCCAGAACGGCCCTCTTCATATTCGCAATGATTATTCCATGTTTTCGAACAACTTCAGTTGGGATCACCTCGCGGATTATATATGGGTAGACCAGCCAGTGTAAGCCATATACATGGCAAATTGTCACTCACTAGCTGACTGGTTGCAGAGGAACCGGCTTTTCGACCTGTGACGAGCAGGGCTTCGGTATGCTTCCCCTAGCTATATCCGCACACTCTTTCGGAACTGACCTTGCATCAATAGTTGCCGACGAAGACCAGATGGGGGAAGATTTCGTATGTCCATCATCCCCGGCTAACTCTTGATTCACGTTGAACAGTTTGGCACCTTTCAGTTTGGCTTCTTGAACAACCTGGTGAAAGTCTTCCCGAGCCTCAAAACGAGACCACTTCATTTGACCGGCGAGAGCTACGCTGGGACTTACATAGTTAGTGTTCCTTTCCATCAAATATTCCCTGACTAATGTCGCCGCTCTAGCCATATATCACGAAGACGTATTTTGGCATGTCAGACCCTCCCGTGAATTTAACAAAAATTGCTATCGGAGATGGATCAATTGGAAGTGGAATTGAATTTGAATGGCTACCTATGGTATGATAACCGCTACTTGATATCGCGAAGTGTCAAACTCATACGTAATAGCTTACCGTCATCGAAACATACCCTCAACTTATCAACTATGACCCAGAGGTCTACCAGATGTTCAAAGATCAGTGGGTGTCATCTGTCGACAGCCGTTCAAAAGAAATTTTCATTCATGATTTTGACAGATCGCACTTGTGTGGCTTCGATTTGAATTTGACATACCCGCAAAATGGACATTTTCCGAGTCTCAATCCCCAGCTTCCTAGTAACCTCGATACCAAGTCTATACGCACCAAAAAGAAAACCTTGATCAAGCAAGCACTCATGATAGATGCTCAAATGTCAAAGCGGGGTCTGGAAGTGGATGAAGTGCGCATGCAAAAAAGAGATGAGTGGAAACGAGAAGCTCAGAGGAGGGCAAGTGGGGGTATAGATCCGACGTATGGGTGTGATCTTTTTGATGAACTTATCGATTATGCACTCCAGTTCAGCTTTCCTTGGGGTAAGTCTATCATTCATATATGCTATGCGATACAGTCAATACTGATTCTTAACATGAAACCAAGAGGGGAACGACATCTCCGCAGGATTCGACGTAAGATTGAGAAGTTAGTGTAGCACTGAACATTCGACTAAAATTGGCGGTCCAGGTCTATAACATCCCCGATGCTTTAGACCCAGAGGCACCTATGGATGGTAGCGTATTTCTGAACGGTGTGTCGTGGTCGCTCACTGTGTAGACCCATCTTCTGACATTGGCCATAGACGATAGGACTCGTACCGCTATACATGCTCCCACAAGCAAGGATTGGGTTGAAAGCATAAATTATCCCTTTGGTATAGTCCCTCATTTGTCAAATTTCGATTGTCGTGCTCATATAAATGTTCAAAGGTTCAACGGATGACGGAGGTGATCCTAGTAAGTGCATCTGGTGGCCTATTCCCTTGTAATCCTCATCGTGTGATTTGTAGGCGTCGAGTAAGACAATCCTTTGTGTATCACCTCTAGCCAGGGCTCAATTTTGCCTAGGCCCATGGCATTTTTAACAGAGCTGGCGACAAACGCTTCCGAGCACAACGTCGGCGTGCTCATATTCTCCGGAAACGATGACTCTCTCGTTTCACATCGATCATCCGAAGGTAAGATATCCAAACCTGCGATTGGAAAGTGCGAACTTATTTGCTGCCTTAGTTGTAATACAAGTGAGTAATGCGGCATGTACCTCTCATACTTTAGCTGAAGGATATGCATCTCAAGAACACAACGTTTGGCGGCATTCAAGGTTTCTCACGTAAGCCTTCTACGCCTTGGCTCGACGATAATGGAGAATTGGCCGGGATCGTCCATCAGGAAAGAAACTGGACCTATGTTCTTGTAGCTGGTGCAGGGCATCTTGTGGCTCAGCAACAACCTGGACGGGCAAGTCTCCTACCCCCGTCTCGGTTAGCTACATACTTATCCGTCTCTAGGCCTATGTGATCCTTCGAGAGTTTATCCTTGGTAACAATCAGACGGGACTGGTGACGAATTCCAGTGGGGCGGTATCTGTTGTTGGTGGGGAAAGCTCATCACTAGCAGCCGATGTGTTCCCTGGGCAGTCGGGTATTTACGTGGGTCAGGGTGCAACACAGTCGACTTATACCTTCCCGTCGGCTACGATCGCTGCCTGGGAAAGCTTCATCGCCACTGCTAGTGCAGGGCAGCTTAGCAGCTCTGGATCGAATACCAGTGCCACCGTCGGTCTTACTTCTTCTGCGGTGGTCGTGGCATTGTGTACGCTTAGTATTGTCTTGCGATGGTTGGAGGTATACTAGGTATGTAGGTATGTTTCTACGCTGTTCGGTGAACGCAATCTGATTTGTTTGTTATGAATTGTACAGTGTCGTATCATGATGATGTACTCTGTATAAGGTCCCAATAGCTACGTTTTATTGACCATAGTCTCATCTGAAGTGCGTCGGAATCTTGAAGTATTGGCATCTATTATAAACGATAGGATTTTAAAAAAAACTAACTAGGTGATGCGTTCTTAAGAACCGAGTTCACTTTCAGTCACAATACACTGATATATTTGAGCAGCAGGTTTGCGACGGATACTCTGGTGTACAATCATTCTCCGCTCTATCGGGCTCGGCGAATACTTCATAAACGTCCCCGAATATTGCGAAGTCATTCGTAATGCTCCTCCTTTGATGTATCTTGCTTCTCCTTCGCCTCGGGCTCAAAGTCTGGCATGCATTAACCTTAGCTTCATAGTTAGCTCCGAAGCAGGGGCGATATTCCTCGGGTACATCGTTGTTCTTTAACAATTCATGTCATGACACCTGCTTTAATACAAGTACCTGCAGCCCAACCTGCATCAAATGAACGAAGACCTCTGCTATATCATCCTCTATTGCACCTTTACCCCAAGTAAAACTGACACCGAGGGATCCAGAAGGCGAGCCAACGATGTTCATTTTCATCATGGTCCCGCAAGTTGCATCACATTGACCAAAGTACATGCTCCCGATGCTCCAGCCGCCCGTGCCCTCAGGTTCGGAGGACCAAGGGAACCGACCAATGTTGGATATCGTGAAAGTTCCTTCGCGTTTCTTCCCCAGCATACCAAGGAAATATTCTTTAAAATGGCCAAACAGGTATCGCATTGCGCCGATTTCCTCTCGGACTGAGCCTAGTTCTCTATGCAGAGTGGCAGAGAAGGACGCGGCGGCATCCCAAGAGAACGCATTGTCGATATATGTCCGTTCGTCGGTCTCATGTTGACTCGAGGGGGTGGCGATGATGGGGACGAAAGCGTGGTATTTAGACGATTGATCACAGATTTCTTCTGGCGGTGTGCCCGTGAAGCGGCGTAAAGAGACAGCAACGCCCATGGAGAACGTCTTGAAAGGTTTTCTGGTTTCTTCTGGGAACGAAGCAAAGATGCGAGAAAACGCTATGATAGAGAGCGTGTGGAAGAATGCTGTTAGTGTACAGCTGTGTTCTCGGCATGCCTTCAATAATGTGGTGGTTTCTGATGAAGAAATGGCCCAGAGGCGGACATGGGTGTCTATAGTCGGTTCTGTCGCGACTGGGTTTCCTGTCCAGGCAGTGAACCCTTCTTTCCAAGATGAAGGAGCGAACAGGCCGTAGAGTTCATGGTAGAGCTTCCGGAAGGAAACTGAGGCATCCGTCAAGTGCTCAAGTGGGGGTGACAATATGGGAGTGGATGGAATACAGACGATGTTACTGGCTGTTTCTGGTGGGGCGTATTTCAATGTGGGGCTGTTCAAAGCTGTGACCAGTGCCCGATGGAAAGCGAGGCCGCTTTGGCCGTCGCCTATAACGTGGTGATATACGAAGATGACTGTGCAGTCAGGCAGGATGCCCACACGCCAGAGAGGATCACTAGTTTCCATTCGGAAGGGACGCGCAAGGTAGGACGTGAAGGCCTCTTCAAGAGAGATGTTCTCCTCAAGGTAGTCTACGACCTTTGAGAGCTGGATTGATGATAGACGAACGTATTTCGGCTGTCCGACAGACTCGCCATAGATTTGCATACCAAGGGCCGGATGAGAGAGAATGACTTGTTGCAATGCAAGGAACAAGCGAGTTTCGTCGAAGCCTGCAGTAGTACCCGATGAGGGGATGTATTGTGCTGATGCAACAACACAAGAGTCAAAACCGACTGCACAGCGCGCGACGTGGTATCGTTCCAGCAGACCTGAGGATGCAGGAAAGTTTCAAAAAGTTATAGCAGCTATCTATCATCACGCTGAAACGCACCAGCTGGGCGTATAGTCTGCAATGATGACATGTCCTGCATTCTCACTGAAAGGTTTCTCAGGACAGGTAGCTCAGGCTCTTTGACTCTCTGTGTGACCTTGTCTGTCAGAACAAACTTTGTACAAGCACAAAATGTGGAATAAATGCTGACATGAAGATGAGTTTTCAAAAAGAAAGCCTCTCTGAGTCGGTTGCCAACAGTGTGAGCTATGAGCTGCGGTTAGTGGAAAGGCACATCATCACCCCATGCCGAAATTCAAAATGTAGAACATACAGAGTTCGAACTCCGTACGTATCGCACAGGCTATATATGGGTCATGTAACGCGTCGTATTGCAGGATGTTTGTTCACTGTGCGCAACGGTGAGCAGAGGCACCAACCTGCGTCAAATGAGTTGAAGGACCGAGCCTTGAAGCAAATAAGGGAAGTGTCGGTCGGGCGCTTTATGCAATGTGTGATTTCGGGGAATCTCGGACCGCCAACAGCCGATAAGCCCTAACCCTAGTACACCACCGCACCCTGTGAACAAGCGCCTATAGTTCCTCCATTCCGCGCTGAGAGTCGCAATGCGCAGCTCCCTCTGCTTCAGCCAAGTCGAATGTCCTCCAGATATGCATCATCCGAATCCGATTACGCCGAAAGTCGTCCTGACAAGCCGCTAGTTGTGAAGTTCAACTACGAGGGTGTCAGTAGAAAGGTCACCTTCAACTCTAGCCGCGCATGTACATACGACCTCCTGAAGCGTAAGGTGAGTCTGATCGGAGCTATCTTCAAACCCGCAAGTACTTGATTCGAGTCCGTCAGGTAGAACAATGTTTTCCTTTGTCGATGACTACGTATGCGATCACCTACACCGACGATGACGGCGAGACTACAGAAATCACGACCGAAGGTGACCTCACCGAAGCGATACGCTATTTCCATCCTGGCGGCGATGACCCCCCTCTCTCGTCTGCCGCATCCATTCTCTCAGGACGCAGCTTCGGAAGGAGTAAAATCACCCTTCGAGTCAAAATCTCAGTTGATTATGACGGACCGAGCCTCTCGGACACCTCCTCCCTCGCGAGTATGGATGAATACAAACAACGCAATGGCAGCGCATCCTCATTTTCTTTTAGCTCTCCCTCAGTCGTTTCAGGGCGTGGAGAAGTGGATGATGACTCGGTCACAGTAAGTTCGAAGGACATGGGTACTCGATACGACTATCATCGAGAAGGAAAGGGAGGGGCGAAGACGATTGCGTCTGGCCCCAGCCGTGAACCTTTGATAAGACCTTCCCCTCAGTCAAGGTCTTCTTCGCTGAATGATTGGGACACCGAAACCGTGTCCAGCATACCTCAAAGTTCAAACGCGCGTTCTCTCGGCGTTCGCAGCTTGCCCTCTATTCAGGATAACGGTGAAGACATACCTGCCAATCTGGCAGAGGGCTCGTCAGCTGTTTTTGAAAGGTTGAAGATGCAGGAAGGCCAAGGGGCAGCTGTCAATCACGGGGCGTCACCATTACAGTCAGAATGGCTACGGGATCAAAACGAAAGGACTATCAAACTCATGCTTGGGGATTTACCTGCCCCATCAGAGTCTGACCAAACATCTCTGAACATCATAGAGGATTCCGATTCTGCGATGAGCGGTGCGCTTGCTCTCCAGAAGGATCCTAGGGGCAAGTTTTATTATGCCTACACATCTGGCAGCTCGTCCGTTCCGACAAGTGCGGAGTCCGGCGACGATGCCTCAAGCATTCTCTATGATGCGGACGGCAGCCTTGTAGACAGTGTCGACCTTTTGGAGCGAGATCGACGGCCTACATCTATGGAGATATCGTGGATCGAGTCGCAAGTTATCACCACTAAGAGCGAACCTACTAGACCCTCGTCCTCGAATCCCCATCCTCCAAATCATCGGTCCCACTCAGAACCCTTACTATCTCCAGATCCCAGTATTGATCCTGATCTCCTACCTTTCCTGGGCGACCCTCCCCCACCGCCACACACCACCGATTGCTCAAAATGTGGTATCCTGTTGACAACATTCCGGTACGTTTGTGCTACATGTGGTGAGAAAGAACCACTATCATCGGATAGTGAAAGGTCAGTAGATGGCAAGGGAAAGGCAAAGGATATATCTGAGACATTATCAAGTCCTCCAAGGCCGATACACTCTTATCCGCCAGTCCCACTCATGTATGGTGCACCTTCCCCTTCTGCATCATCATTGACCGTAGTGTCAGATACTGAGAACCCGTTCAACGATCCTCACTGCATGAAGTTTGGTCGAAAACCCCTTCCTGCAATTCCGTCTCCGGTGTCCCCGCTGTCTTCGCCATCCAGCTCAACTATAAATGGGCCGAAATCGAACGGATCAGTATCGGAGGGGTACGAGCTATGCGCAAATTGTTTCCACCTTTATGGTCTTGACCATGTTCTGGACTCCACCGACCAATCAGTATCATCTCCAGGAACAGACAGCCCAATGGATACTACACGGAGGACCCCATCTGAGAGAAGGCGAACGGCGTCAAAAAAGGGTCAGTTGAGGCACGCGTTCCATGAAAAGCTATGGGGGCTAAGAGGGTGGACTGACGTTGGTTAGTGTCACACACCACTCTATATTTTTCCCGGGCGGGCGCTTGACACACGTTTCACAGAACAAGATGACCATCAATCATGCAAATGCTCGACATGCGAGAAAGTTATCGTTGAAAAGCGGTACAAGTGTATGTCGTGCAAGTTGATTTTGTGCATAACTTGTTATAGGTTAGCTAGCATGAGGAATCCTTGGTGGAGACTTATGTGCTGACTGTCGATTCTATTATGTAGTCTTGTACATGAGATCGATCCATCGCATGTGTTCAAGGTAGTGCCAGACAAGCCAGTGCGCTCCCGTAGCGAGCCGGTGCTGGAACATATTCCTCTGATGCCGGATGACACTGGAGAAATATGTATGTCCTGTTTCGATATCTCTCGTTCTGGATAGATATTCATCGAATGCGATATAGCAATGATGCACCGCGGCGTAAAATGTTTCCAGTATGTCATTCCATATTCAAATCTATACTCTGTTAACTGATTGTAGAATGTTTCTCCTCATTTGCCTACCTCCGCAGTTGCTTACAGGACATTATTGGCGCGCGTTATCACTGCGCTGTTTGCGAGTCAGTTGATATATGTTCTAATTGCGAGTCTGCCGGTCTTCCGGGGAACCTCGACTCGTCCGATGATGGTCATAATTCATCTCATATCATGATAAAGGTGCTCATATTCTCTGCTTTCAATTTCCGGTAAATTAAGGCTACAACTTCCGTAGATCCCATACCCGCTTCCCAGCGATGAATTGCAATCCGCTAGCAGAAGAGCAAAGCAATTGTGGGGTAAAGATGGAGCCAACCTAGGGGAGCCGTCTCATCGATCTAGACGGACATCGCTTCACTCGGCGTACGCTCACACTGTTATTGGGTCTGCGTTAACGCTAGATACCGTTACCTCTAACGGATCATTCAATGCCCATGGTCATCGATGTGGTCACTGCAACCATGTTCGTATCATAATCACCCTGTGGCTGAAGTGTGAACTGACACCTAGCAATGTGTACAGCTGATTGTTGGCGCGCGGTATCAATGTGCGGGATGTCCCTCAAAGCCTAATCCCTATAACCTGGTCGGTTGCGTTCCTTTCTCTTCACTGAACAGCTATTGATCTCTGCTGTGATAGTGCTCCGCATGTGAAGCAAGCTCTTTTGCGATCCATGATCCGATGCATATTTTCTTCAAATTGAACCGTCCCGTAGATGTCCCGCTCGAGAGTGATGCGCCATTTTTGCCTATTCTGTACGTATCTAACAATGCAACTTTTTGCCGTCTCCAAGTCTTGACGCAACTTACAGTTATCGCACACCGGCTGGGCCCCCAGGAGGGGTATACAACCGAGATTATCCTGCGGGTATGTAACGTACTGCATCCTTGACTTGACCCTATTTAATTAACCATTTCTGGCTCGTAGAATACCTGCAGCATCTCCAGCATCCGGCAGCATTATGTGATCTATGCATGCAGAGGATTACAGGTATCTGGTTCCGTTGTGTGTATTGTGCGAAGGACCTATGCGATCGTTGTGAAGAAGTGGACACACATAATGACACGCATTTCTTCATGGTTCTTAAATCAATTGTAAGTCTCGTTATATCCAGATAGTTGCAAAAAGTAGGACTGGAACTCAATCGATCGTTTTCCGTTTAGGTCGATATGCAGGTCTTCAAGTATGTTTCTTTCGTCAATCGCGATATCTGATACTAATGTTGGCATTCCATAGGCGTTTTGCACAACTTAACAATCCAGAGAGCCCCCCAGTGGTGAATTATCCGGTTTACCATCATCATTCGTGAATCTGGTCCGACTTTGCATCTTCGTAGTACTATATATCACCTATCTAACTTATCTTAACCAAAAGAAATACCCCATGTATGATTACAGTGCTGCAATGTATCAGGGATGTGGACACAGTATAAAAGGATTTGTGTGAGATGGCGGTTACTATCATCGATATCCAAATTCGCAAAGCGCCGTATTCACCGTCGCTGTTGACGTCGCCCTCTTACTTTCATTACCACCCGGAGCACAACAGTCACTCTTTCTTTCTTTCCCTTCTCCCACACCTCTAATTACGCCAATGCCTTCGACATACGAAGGTGACGAGTTTGCGGCGTCCGGCTCGCGGTTTCTCTCACTCAAGTCGCGCAAACAACCACCGAATGGCATAAACGGTCGACGGTCGCCATCTGGTTCTCTACGTGGCTCAAGTCTCGCGCAAGTTCTCGACGACGATGCGACAAGTGCTAGACATTCGCTGGCTCATGAGTTAGCAGTCGCTCTCATGCCTGAGCCCAGTGCAGGTTCTAAATTACTGGCCGAAGAATTCGGTATAGAGTACGACGAAGGAGCTGAAGGAATAGACGACACTGCCGCGCACACAGAGGGCGACCCACACCCAGACACTCAAGATCCTATCCCAGACCCATTCAGTGGACCAGACCCAGATTCAGAACCAACGTTTGCTGCGGCCGATGCACCACCCGATTTCGACCCTGCATTCGACAATGTCCCACCGACCCCTCAAAGACGGTCACGGTTGCCAGAACAAGATCCCATGGTTACCCTGGCTGAGGACCTCGAATCCACAGAGAAATTCTTATCGCAGCTACGCCGACTGGACGCAGGCGACCAGGGCGGACAACCGAAATTAGAGAAACTCGCCTCAGATGTGATTAGGCGGATAGATGACACCGTTCGAGAACGGGAAGGGCAGGTGCGCGAGTTGTTGGAGTATGAACGCGAGTTTAGGCGGATAGCAGGCGAGATTGGAGGGAACGACGTGCTGTCGCAGTTGGATGAGTTGGATCACCTTACCAAGGAGCCAAAGAGAGACGATGATACGACACGTCATGAGGACGACCGTATTAACAGGCCGCTGGACGCCATCCACGAAGAGCCACTTTCAAATTCACAGACTCTCGGCAGCGGCGTTGATTGGGAGGGCGACTTGGACCGCGATCGGGGACATCTGGGGGATGAAGAAGACGAATACGAGCATCAATACTCCCCTTCACCTGCCAAAACGACCTTTCCATCTGCGCCACCGCCCGTCAGCGGTCCACCAACGCCTGCAACGACGATCGTCCAACTCGCGCACTTCCGCACGTTCACCACCTCTGTCGCTTCTTCGCTCGCCACGATATCAGAACAGACGCAGGTGAACGCTGCAGCTACCACCGAAGCCGGGAGGAAGATTCGCGCTTTGAAGAACAAACTTGGAGGCTGGCGAACGGAGTGGGATAGCGCTGAACGCAGTCGGGCGAAGATCGAGAAGTGGGAGGCTGGGTCGATTGATATCGACGGGACGGTGGTTGTATTACCCCCTCTTGGGACGCCACCACGATCAGGACGGGTGAGGGTTGACGGGCGGAAGATAGTCGATGAGCATCTCGCGGCATTCGAGATTGCTATCAAGGAGGCGAATACGAAGACGGAGAGGATCGCTGCCGCAATGGCTGCAGTTAGCTCATAGGAAGGAAGGATAGATGGATGGACACGGGACTCTTCGGTTGCCATCCAAAAATTATCTCGCTGTCCGACCACGTTTTCTGCTCTTATGATGAATTTAGGAATACACTTTTGACTGATTGCCACGACCCCCTACGTATGTTACTTTGACAGCGCTGTACTTCTTTACCCTACACCCTCCACATACATAGATCGCACTCAATACCCATCCAATCTTACTGCTATCCAGTAAATTTATACCTAACAATGTGTCAGTCACTTTGAATACTGCACTTTACCCAAGGACTCACCAGTTGGTTCTACAAAACAGTAACGATCAGATACTAGGACCGCAAGCGATTGAAATGAAAGGAACGTACCGAGCTTCCACAGCTTCCTTACGCACAGCTCGCTTGGGATCATCAAGTACTTTCGCCAGATCCCGCAACACCGCAGCTTTATGAGGGTGCAAAACGTCATATCTCACCAAGCTTGGTAAAATAGCTAGATATCTCAACGCAGCAGTCCTCACACGCTGCCAACACTCCGTATCAGCTTGCGTATATGCCCAAAATGTTGTCAAACAAGCTTACGATAGAAGGCATTTCATGCACCGTACTGTTTCTCAGCATCGTAGAAACCAAACTAGCTGCGTGCTCTGTCACGGCGCTGTTGTCTTTTGACGATGTATCCGCTACTGTTAGGAGAGTATCTATGACGTTGGCACGGATTTCTTGATCAGGCAGATCCAGTCCGCGCAGTAGAAGAGGCATCAACTAGGGGAGCCTCATCAATGCAGTCCGTCTCGTGCGAATATTCAGACGAACCGTGAGCATCTCATGAGCGTAGGCTGTCTTGGGTATAGACTTGATGAGCGAGGTTAACGCCACCAAGTAGGCATTCTGTAAGCGGGATTCTAACACACCAAAAGTCAAGGAAATAGGGTGGCGAGATGATGATAAAACTTACGAGAAGACGATTTTGCACCTTCGATGATTCGCGGGAGCATGGCATTGGAGAACTTTTGTGCAAACAGGAACTGCTCGACACAGTCAATATTTTTGAACAAAGATAGTCGGTGTTAGTGAGCAAACCTTTGCAACCGCGTGGTTCTTCTTGGTAAGTATCTTGTCAGGGCTGACGATCTTGCCTATAGCTCGCGCAGCCTCCCAGTTCATGTCTGGGTCGTCGAAGAGCTCAAAGAATCGATCAGTAAAACTCTGCGCTAGATTGTGTCCACGGACGAGAAGCGCTTTCGTCATCTTTGAGAGATAGTCAGAAAGAACTCGCGAACACAAAGGTAATTGCACTAACCCATGTCCAGGCGCTGATTGCCTTTTTCCGTGTTTCTGTCTGAAGACTCGCGTTTGCCACTTGACTCGACCAGAAATGATCTGATCTATCAGTCAAGAATGTAGAGTAGACTGGGGAACTTCAGAAGACATCTGACAACTGGAATGAGTATATCGTACCATCTGCTCTTTTGTTCAATAAGGAGGCCAAGGCGTGAAATACGGCGTCTCGCTGAAACACACTTTCCGTTTGATTGATACTCCAGTCGAGGAGCCTTTCTAGGAATACACTCTCGTTGTCAACAGGTAGAGCGACCTAGGTCCATCATAAGTATCTTATATTCACATTATTGATGTTTGCTTACGTCTTTGTGCAGTGCAATGAGACCTGCAGAGAAAAGGAGTACCAGATTCTTTTGCACGGTCGGAGCTGATAGCTATCAGAAGATTGGCAAAGGTCAGCCACCCACTGAAGTAATGGTTGAGCAAGAGGTTCTCACGTCAAAAGGAGCGAATTTTCTGTCTTCCGGTATCTTCTGTTGTCCTTGTGCGATGCGCGTTGCCTCTCCCTCAATGTATGCGGCGAGAAGAGAGGCGAGGAATGATTCTTGCCTCCTGTGTGCGACACTTGTTACATTTGGGATTTATTCCAGAGGTCAGATGGCTTACTGAGCGGGTAATGTTTGAACGACTAATGTCACAATCTCCGCTGACACAGATACCAGTCGAGGATCCGAGGCGATTACATAGTCTCCTTGTGAGACCAATGCGGAGTATATGTGCAGGTTATACAACTTGGGAACCATCCGGTCCAGATACTTGACCACATCGCTATGGCCAAGATCCACTTTCTTAGCAATGACGTCTGCCAATGTTCGCAGGATGGAGTGTGCATAAGCCGCGCCTGGCTCTGAATCTACCTCTGTTATACCATCAGCCTTGGTCCCGAAACACACGAGATCCAGCTTGGTTGATAGTCTGACAACTAGCATCTCGAAGAGATCCGGTTGGAGGCATAATCGCTTCAAAAAAGAAAGCGTGCGCCAGTACTTCAACCGGTCGGGTTCCGCTTTGCGGGGTGGGGCACGATCTGGCAGTGAGTTGAATAATAGCGGTAGTGTCGTTTGCGAGACATGTCGCGGAGCAGAGCTTGAGATGTTCGTAAGGAGATTGATGATAGCATCGCTATAAACGATATTTAACGCTATGTCAATGAAGGATAGAGATTGACAGACCTTACATCCTCATTCTCCTCTGCCGCACCGCCCGTCAACACCTCGTTCAGGTTGTGCACGACGAATCCCAGCTCTTCATCGGTCAATAGACCTGGAGTAGATACCAAACCATTGAGGCCGGCAATAGCATGAACACACGTTGAGGTATTCTTTAACCCCACTGTAAAGGCGCCGAGGACTTCATCTTTATAAGGAGCTAAGGGGATTTCTTCTGGATTCGAGTCATCCAGCTTTGAATCTCGAGCAGCTTCAACTAGATCCGACAACAATTGAAGAGTGGGTGCTCGATTCTGAACTTCATCGCGGTTAAGAAATATTCCGACCAGATGGGGAATTGCTTGCGCAAGAGTAAACTTTGAAACAGAAGCTGATCACAGCGCCATTATTCAGTGCCTAATGGCGTGAAGAAGGAAAGCTATGTAGACCTACGTGTAGTGGAGACAAAGGCTGAGAGCACCTTGATCGCAGGCTTGGCCTGACTCTTTTCTGGCTCCTTCAGAATGCGAATGCACTCTTCGCAAGCATCTTTGGCCAAGCCTTCAATCTCTTCGTCTTTGGAGAAGACATCCGTAGCGCTGTAGATGGTTTGAATGAGTGCTTGCGTCGCTTTTAATGCCAGGTTCTCTGTCTCAATATCTGTCGGTTGGAATATCTAGTGATCATGACTCAGTTATGATTTGATCGCATTGCATACCGACCAACCTCGAGCTTAAAGGCGTTCCAGAGCTTCTTGGCGTTGTTTCGAGCAACCAAAGCACCATAGATAGGGAAGCAAATGCTAAGTGTTTGGAGAGTATCCCTCTAATACAAGTAAATGCATGTTAGTTATATCGGTCATTTATATTGCGTATGGCTAACATACCTTTGTTACTGGAGAGCCCGCTGTCAATTTCTCGAGGAAAAGAGGAACAGCCAAGAGACCAAAAGCCGGGGTTGCGCTTAAACAATCTCTACAAGCTGTGTCATTGATAGTAAATAATTATATCAAGTAATTGAATACCTCAGTGCTTTCTTGAGATCTTCAGTTGTGATCCCATATGGATCGTCGGGTGGAGGCCGGAAGGTGATGGGAAAGTAACAGAAGGTGATGTTAAACAGGTGCTAAGAAGATATGATCATTATGCGGAGGTAAAGATGGATGATAGACAGTCGCACCTCGACGTGATGTGTTACGTCAAATTCAATTAATAAAACGCGGGCGATAGCAAAAGCAAGTAAAAGATTGCGGGGGTCCTTCTCTCCTTCGGCAAGAGCAATATACCCGTCTAAAAATTCTCGATCCATATTTCGTAGAGCTGCAATCCGTTTGTGTCAGTGAATAAGGCGTGCAACTATCTCTCCTACCATCTCTCTGACGGGCTACGAGAGCATCCACGATGGTGAATACCATAAAACGCTGAGACTGGACCAAAGCTCGCATCTTCACATATTTGAACATCCTATAACAGTGTGTGAATCCACAGGGAAAGGATTTGGGATGAAATTTCCTTACGCGTTGATCACGTCCACCGCGTCAACAGAAGTAAAAGAAGGTTGAGAAACAAGGGAGACCAAACCTTTTAAGGCAGGGATAATCGTTTCCGGATCTTCTAGCTTGCTACACATAAAAGTAGCCAGGACTCGAACTAACTTATTCGGATCAGCTGCTATAGTCGAAGGTGCTGTTTGTCTTACCGGACTGCCTATTCATCTTATCAGGCGGACATTCTACGACAACACGGGATAGAAATTCGACTCCTAAGCAAGATGATGTGAACCATATACAGGAGAGTTGGACGCTAATAAATCACACCTTTTGTTCGCAGCTCATCCTCTTCTGAAGTGAGGTATTCTCCAAGAGCTTTTACCACATCTAGCAGCGCAGCGCGGCCATCGGATATTGCTAGAAATGGTATGAGTTGGAATGCATATAGAGGTTTCAGAGCCGTACCTGACACAGTCTCCCGTATTTCATGGTCCTGCCCTGACGCTACCCAAGTGCGAACTTGTCGGTCAATCAGGTCCATGTGCGATAGTTCGTCGCTACGATAATCAAGAAGTCTTTCCAGTTATCTTTTCACGAGAGTTAAGGGTCGTAAACCGAGGCTAATCGCAGCAGAGCATGGGAAAATAGACGAATTATTAAATAGCACCCTTCGCCGAGAGTCGACATTTCCAGATCTAGATTGGAATCAAATCTACAGATTCGGATCAAAGTTCAGGCGTCTACGCATAAACTTGTTGACTAAGCCTCATAATGTATGGATTGGGTCACTGGCACATCCGAGTTTTTGAAGTACATTCGAGAAGCGACTACAATAAATCACTAGACCAAGCCTCAAAATTTTCGATATCTGAGGCTACGCTTTTCATCTTGGAGCGTATTATCTCTATTGCATCCTGACCTAGAATCAATCGAAGGGGCGGGTCAGGAAGGGATGCGAGCTCGTAGAACTTGTGCGCGGCCTTCTCTGCGTTTCCAAACTTATTGTTGGGGTCGTTGAGGTTCTCCAAGGCAGAACGAACTGCGACAACAGGGAGTCCCGGCTTGGTATAAGCGGGATGCGCAGGCAACACAGTGGCCTTCCCAGTTACAGCCGCAGTGGCGAACCACCCGGGTTCGATGAGGGTGACCTGGATGAATGGAATAAATAATAATTTACAATGCGCAGTACTAATCCAATTGCAAACCTTTATGTTCCAATCAGGGTCGAGTTCCTGGGCGAGTGTCTCAGTGAAACCTTCCATGGCTGGAGTCGCTCAAATCAGTATGAAAGCAACGGTGTCATAAGCGGAATATTGATGTACCATGCTTGGCGGCAGTATAGTACCCAGCACACAGCAGTGCAGTTAGTCCCCCAAAAGAGCCAACGGTGAGCAACCTCCCGCCAACAGGCTTGTTGACTTCACGGAAGAATTTGACTGCCTCCCTACTGACGTTGGCAGCACCCCAGAAGTCTGTCTCAACAACTGAGCGTGCCATGTGGTCGGGGGTACTCTCTATCTCTCCGACAAACCCTGTCCCAGCATTATTGAGGACCACATCGAGTCTTCCGAAAACCTCCTTGGCCCTGCTAAAGGCGTCCGTGATCTCCTGTGCGTTCTTGACGTCCAATTTAAGCACGAGCAACCGAGTTGCCGGATACTGGGCTTTCAGATCGTCGAGTACTTCTGGCTTGCGAAGAGTAGCGACAACGGCGTCGCCGTTCTTCAGACAGATCTCTGCGGTTAACCTGCCAAAGCCGGACGAGGCGCCTGTGACTTGAGAGGGGAATAACAGGTCAGGATCATTCTGAGAAGTTAACACCATAGCACTTACTGAACCACACTTTAGACATGTTCCGAGGAGAGTTGAATCTGCGTGTAGTAGATTGCGATATGCAATGAGTGAGGGCATACTTGCGGCTTTTATACCTTTAACTCTTTAGCCATCCATTACAATTTTATCATGCCCGAGGTTGTATCCCGAAAGCACCGGGATACTCCTCTATTACACACTATTCTAGCCAAGAGACTTGGTTCTTGCACGGAAACATACCGCCCGATGCCGCCTTCGTGTCTCTATCGTGAGATGTCGTATAACTGGCGTATGAGATCGTAGGGCTTGCCAAATTCAGGTGTGTGACCGGAGACCGACTCCGTCCTTGTTCTTCTTCAGCAGCAGAATCGGCATTTGCTCCTATGAGACCGGAAGTCTGAGAATGTATTTTTCTGTATCTTCAACACAGACAGATGATCTCAAGGACTTAGCGCACCTTGTGTGTCATCTATCAGGTACACACGCAACTCCTAGACTGATCATAGGTCGACAGCATTGAGAGCTGTTGACTTGAGCGGGAATCCACATGTATTATTCCACTGGGACTATAGGGCGCGGGCGGCTACGAAGTGTGCCTCGACCGACTGAGTAGGCACCGAATATGCAAGATATTGGTCTATATGTGGGATCCAAATTTACAATGAGAACGGTAGACGAGAGGGACGATGGAGCAGGGTTTGGTTCCAGATATGTTGAGGTAGTATACAAGAGGAATGGATATTCAGTAATCTATCATAAGTCTGGATTAGCGTCTACGACAGTATCCATTTAGAGCCAGGGACGCACATAATCATTATAATGTCAGTGGGTCACATGCGTTGCTTTCGATGATAACTATGGAAAGGAACCCAGATTTCCCTGTCACATCTCTACAGCGTCAAAGCGTAGAATACCCCGCTTCTGAAGCTTGGGCAGGACAACCGCCAGTTGTTTTCTTGCTTGGTCTTCGAGGCCTTTCCTGGATAATGGAGCCTCTATCATCCCGTGCGGCTCGTCGAAGATATCGTCGGCAGAGCCGCGATACTTTGGGGACACATAGAACACCACCCTCTCCAGATCGGCGAATTGCTCGAGGACGAGTCGTTCAAGCTCTCTACAGGGCAGTTTGGCTATATCGACCCGATCCTCAAATTCGACAGTGATCTCATGTAAACAGGGAGGCATTCTGGATAAAATTGAGAGTCGTGCTGCCCATTCTCCGGAGCAATCGGATAATATCGCAAGAGACCGAAGGTTAGGGCAGATCGAGAAATCCAGATCGAGAGTCCAAGCTGATTCATAATCAAACTTTCAGAAGATATCGTGCATACAATAAGTCATGGTGCTTACCCACGGAAGAGGGGCCCATAATACAAAGGTCAAGTTGAACGGAAACAAGATTTGGTGCTATAAATCCAATGAAGCGCTGAAGATACCCCAGAGCCTGAGAATTAGGAGGAAGAATGCATTTGAGAGTTGCAACCTGAATGATGGTGTTTTGAAGAAATCGTAAGAACGCGTCCGGACAGAATCCAAGGGACAACTTTTCGAGATTAAGCTCGAGGGAGCTTGTCATGGGCAGAGAAATGGGGAATTTTGGCTTGTCATGTAGTTCTAAATGTTGTATGCCCTCGAATAGACCTAGGATGTCGTCCAACGTGAGGTAGGGCCCATCGATAGTCACAGAGACGAGGGATAATTCCTGCAGAGGAAACTTCGCTTGAGGTTCTTCGCTGTCTATACCCTCCCCATTGATACCTATATCTCGCAAGTGAAGCGTTCTGAGGTTGGGAAGTCTTTCCAGTAGCCAACGAAGAAGATCAAAATGTAGTTCAGGAACTTTCCGCAATTGTATTGACTTGGAGAGCACCAACTTGCGGATATGGTGGCAGACGCCTAGTGCGGAGGTGGGGTTATAGAAAAAGGTAGCAAGCTTCGCGAATACTGATCCTTGACGGTCAGATGCAGTGATACGCAATGTGTGGAATAGGTGCCTGCGAGAAGATTCACGCAAACGGCGAGACGTTCTCGAGCACGCGTAGATCGTAGGCTTATCATCCTTGAGGGGATCGATCACCATGTCCAGAATTTCTTGGGGTAAACAACATATGAGGTTTCCTCCGCCACCAGGCATAGCGTATTGAAGTGGCAACTCTACTGTTGGTAGCACCGTCACGGATCTTCGCTTTGGCACCTGTTTTGCATGTGTCAGAAGTTATGAGTTGAAATTAGGGTATAGCTCACCAAGATTTTAGAAAAAGGTTGTGCGAGGATGGTATGGTCGCATAAGAGTGAGAAGCAAACTAAAGTATCAGTGACAGAGCGATCTGACGCTGGTAAATTCGGTTGTATTGTTCAAAGCAACGTCTCCGACAAACGTTATTCAAGTGTTTCACCACTTTCCCGGTCTCTGACTCGGGTATCCCACAAGGCTAGTACTTGGCTCTAGAGACTCGGAGTCTGTAGTAGTAGAGGTCTAACAACCTGCTGACCTTCCAGATAAGGGACATAGGCGGGCTAGAACAACCATATTCGGGCATTCCACGTGCGGCGCATCTTTCCGGTCCCAGCTTAACACTGCTTAACATCGTCAACAACTAGGTTTTGTCTGTCCTGTTAACGCTTAAGTACAACCTGGATTACACTACCGACATATTCTGTTGTATCCGGTCCTCAGCGGTTTGGATGAGAATAGTCCGACCAACATGACAGAAGAATCGCTGAGCTACCTCCTGCCCAGAGCGTAACGACATACTAATACTAGTACTATGTGAGTTCCATAAATAATAAACCTCCTCCTCCTCCAATCATCTCTGCACTTCTTTGAAATCCTAACAACCTCCGGCTTGGCCGCCAATGATACGAAATCCGCTCACCATGTAATATTTCAAACAAGGCTATGATATGAACTCCGTTTACCATGGAACATTTTGAATAAAGCTATGATAGCAAGTCTTGAGGCACTGATAAGGAGGAAGTGAGGAACAAGGTCCCTACAGTACAGTCTCCTCTTCGACCTGATCCTCTTCATAGTGATGAGCTTCAATATTCAGTTAGATGTGCAACGACTCATGACCATGCAATTCTTACGGGCAGCAACAACAGAGCAGAGTGATGGTGGGGCCAAAATTTAGCATTGCCTGCAGGGCTTCTTACGATGTTCCTGGGAGCCGACCGTCCATTGTCTCTCCTGAACCCAAAGAAGCCACCGGTAAACCTCCTCAAGCGCTCTCAAGCTACGATCTTTTCAAATTCCTGGTCCCCAGCTGATTCAATTGTTATACCGTTAGTTCAAAGAACTGAATTCACAACTCCAACATGAGGTTGTTGAGTTTGAACGCACTGCTACGGAAGGCACTCATGATTTATTGTCAACGGCTGGTGATATTTATCAGCCCTCCTCACAGCTTACATATGTACACGGTGGAACGTCTCATATGCCAGTTTCGGGCGAGTCGAGGGAGGAGAGGAGACGGAGATTACTAGATGCTACGATGAATCGTTTATGGAAGGAAGAAGAGGAATTGTAGCAGAGCTGTGGACCCTCGGCCAATCACTAACTAAGTCACTAGTCATCAACACATTCCGACGGCATCTATCTAATTACTGCAATGCATTTTGGTGTCAGAACTTCGACGAGTGGAACCAATTCGTATTTATTTGCGACTCGTCAACGGAGTCCACCCATCTTGGCCAAGCCAACCGTCCTTCTCCTGTAGACGTACACACCTGCGGAAGTTGTATACAAGGGTACTTCTCCACTACCTCGAGGACAACCTCTCCCACGAAAGGCCTGAGATAATCTAGCCCGTCGCGCCAGCTCTTGAAGCCGTCCTCTGCGCTTGTATTCCCAAATCCAGCTTCACCTCGCACTTGATACAGATATACGATTGGTATGGGGTGCCCACATTTCTTGCGACTTTTAACCATCGCAAAGAATGACTCTCGTATGTCCTCCGGAAGTCCATAGATGTGAATCTCGTTCAGGAGAGGACAGACCGGACTTTTGCTTTCAACAAAAATCAGGGCAAGAAGCTGGAGGAATGATGACCGTGCAAGCGCAAGTCCGGGATGGTCTTCGCAGTGAGATGGCCTGTAGATCAAGACCAACTTCGTCAATGTCGCAGCGGGAAGGAGAAGTGGGTACCAGCATGATCGGGCTTCAAGGAAATGTGGTCGCTGATCAACACATTTGAATTGCAGCCATAACTCTCGCACAGACCCCCCCGAGAAGAAAGTGGACGCCAAATCCTCCATGGATAGATACTCCTGCGACCTAGGCGGTAAATAGGGGTCGTTTTTGTGTAAAGCGGCACGAAATATAGACGACTGACTTGCAGCAGTTACGCGGCAAAAATCATCGTGGAAGTCAAGCTCAACTGTTGTAGGGTGTAACAAGTCACCTAAATGGGATTTGTCTCGAGGGAAAGTGGCTTGTAAGCTTTTGCCAGTATGGTACGGCGAGCAATCATATGCCACGCCCGGATACAGAGACAAACACGACAGAATAAATCGTTCGCTGGAATGTTGAAGTTCCGTTATAAGTCTTTTCAGACGAGGCATGTTTGAGCGACGGCTTAAATCGGGTAGCGTCGGAAAAAACATGTTGCGAAATAGCACGTCCTCTAAGGTAGGACTCGCGTCTAGAAGGCCTAAGAACCCTTTGACATCTTCTAGCGTCCGGTACATGATTTGAGTGAGAGACAATTGTCGTAGATTCCGGAACTTGTTACCAGAATACCGAGGATACCCCGAAAGCACCAAAGACGTAAGCTTTGGAGCGCAGCCGTCGAAAAGGGTGAGCAATGAGTCGTCTTGCGACCCTTTGGCATACTGGCTCAAAACCAAAGCTTCCAGAAGAGGAGCTGGGTTCAGAAGAGGGGACAATTCATGTGGTTCAACGTATTCCCTCTGTTCGTAAAAGTGGAGTTCCCGGATGCGGGGAAGATGAGAGATGGCTGTCAGGAAAGCAGGATCGTTGATTCCTCGAGTAAGGTCACCCATATGAACATCCAGGGGGGATGTACTCGAACGCAGCAGCAATGCTTGTAGCAGTTCAACTCTTTCTGGGGGTGCACCTTTCCTGGAATTGAGGAAAATTGACGTCCATAGTGAGGGGGTTGAGATTGCTACCTCACGGAAGTAGCGAGAGACTTGGGATAGGCTGATGCATACGTTCAGGGAGGGAAACTCGACGTCCTTCTGTTCGCAAGCGGCAATCGTCCTCCTATGCGCTGAGATTAACGAGAAAATGGATGCCAGCACTTCAGGAGGCAGACGCATGACAGGCAGTGAACTGTTGCGTATGGTCCGCACATGCGATGATAACAGGCGGAGTTTGTGATCAATTGAGCATAGCTGTATCTCCATACGTTAGTCTACAACGATACTAGTTGCTTAGATCAGAGTACTCGCATCAATTCCAGGACTGGGGTTGTCAATCCTGGGTTTAGCCTGAAGGTACTAGTACTAGAAAATAACCCCCAACTGAACGTACCGTGAGCCAAGGGTAACTTGAACCACGAGATCTTCCAACTTGATGGATAGATGCTCCATTGCATCTATGATATTCGTAATACTACCTTGTAGTGCTTTATCTTGCTCCATGTTATACTCACTGCCAACTGTGGTGGGTTGAGGTGTCAGTACTCAGTACTGGTCAGTTACGTTCGTGACGGCAGGTGGAGAGAGGGTTTTCCGAGCGCCTCTCACGACTTTATTGTGATTTACTTCTTCAATTTTTCGGCAGCGATAGCTATCTCAACGGTTGAAAGAAATTTAAAAACACAAACACACACAGACACACACACAAAAGGCATATTTTTTGTAATTTTAGCAGACTGAAAACGATCCACCGATAGTGTGAGCAGCAGTTTCCCTAGTGGCAAGGGCGGGAATCGAACTTGGAGGCGCCCCCAGTAACGAATAGCGCCCTGGTGAACTTGACTGCGAAGTTGCAAGTAAATGGAACTACAAAACACTGAACACAACCACCATCATGCCATCCACCAGATTATCCACAAGGCAAAGCAGCATTCGCTCCCCAGCTTTGAAGCAGTCATCCCTCTCGTTTGCCTCTAAGAGAAATAATGCAAATACCAAGGGGAAGACAGACAAGTCCGCTCCATCTACCCCAGTGACCGTCCCAGCTAGTCCAGTCTCCATCGAGATCACTGCTGACAGCAGCAGCACCGATGCGGAAGACGAGGGGACTATCAGCAGTCGAGCTTCAATAACGGGAGAATCACAATATCCGTCAAAGAGACGAAGATTGACTGAGGATTCTGACTCTCAAACCATGCCAGTCAACTCGAAGAAAGGGAAAGGGGTGTTCAGGTCAAGAGAGGGGGCTGAGAATTCCTTCGGTACGGTGGTCGCTTCTGGCGATGCTGTGGAGAGACCGGCATTGGACTTGAAGGACAAGAAGGGGAAATGGAGGAAGCATTTTGGAGAAGTTCGCCAAAAGATGGGCAACATTGAGTCAAGTACGTCTCTCACAACTCTACTTGTCAGTTCAAAAGCGAAGAAATGTCGGCTCCAGGCTTTATATAGCAAGCCTGCTACCTATATGCTGCCAGTTTATGAGTGTATAAATCGTTTCTCATTGGCTGACGCTCTTCTTTCTAGTCCACACAAACGGACAGTCAACAGTTCACCATATCCTGCGAGTCTTCGATCTGTAAATTGATCCCTCTCTGATATATGCGACCGATATGCTGACCTTGTCAATGCAGCTCGTATGAATACGGACCGTGCGTGGGTGTCACGCGGCTAGAGCGATGGGAACGCGCAGAGGCCCTAGGTCTTGATCCTCCCTCAGAGGTATATCTATGTCTCCTCGCTCGTTATATGCGCATAATTTCACGCATATGCCTCAGGTTAAGGACATCCTGCTAACAAAGGAGGGAAGCGAGCAGGATGACTTCTCGCAATGCGTTTTCTATGGCGAGGTCTAACGAATCGTCAGCCCCCTGCTGTTGTAATATACTGGATCCTTGTTTCGATTTGCTGAAAGTTGGTGTTTATCGTTTTCCCTTGCTATATCTGGATACTCTCACTCCGTTCTATTTGCTATCATTGTAGCTGTTCATTGTATGCATCTCTGTAACATACGTCAGAATTATTCCGTGTCTAGGGCTTAGATATCTGCCTAATCACGACCACGTCAAGGATTGAGCTCGATGACCATAAGAACACTCCAGGTAAGTTTCTGTACAAGCATACTTTGGTGTCTTAACCAGGGAATCGAGAGTATCGTTATGGTATGAGTGAGCCGGAAAATTCGGAAGGAGGGGAGTATGGAGTATCGGACTCTGGGAATGGAGGCACCGTAAAATCCAGCCATGGTGTTATTGTCATTACAGAGATACGTCGAACGAGTTGCGTCTCATCCTGAGATCCTTGCCGCCAAGGTCTGCGGTCTGCGGTGCTCTGGGATAGGCGTTTCGGAAAAATAGGAGGTGGAATTGCCTCTGCCAAGTACCGTGTTTCGGAGCCGGTATCGAGTTCATTTTGCCGATTATCGAATATACGAAATATTGTACGACAATAAGAACTTCAATACCAACTGTTAGGCTGTGCAATATGTAACGTATAAAAATGTGCAGACACACCACTGAATCTCACTAGGATTGATATTGACAGTTATTATATCGACGTTGTCCGTTTTGCATTTAGGGCAAACTCGAGGGCTATGACTAAATGTTTTCACCAAGGCGCTCATCACAAGGGCTGTACCGGGAAAAACCACTTCTGACCACGATCGCTTTGAGACAAGCTGGTCCGTAACTTGGGATGTTAGATCATAGTTCACTCGGTTGACCAATGTGCGTCCTGCACGGTTCTCGAAAAAAAAAACTTCAGGAATCGGTCAGATTCCTGTGTAAAGATTGTGCCAACTCGAAGTCAAGATCATATAGACCACATTTGACCCGTTCACATACCATTTGAGTGGGACAGAATTGAATGGGGAAAATATTTTCTTGTCCAACAAATCTGTCAAGTAGATGCCAAGACTTTCGGGTGTATGCAAGCGTGTCGGTGCTACACGGGACCTTGCCACGAGGGTCATAGCGGTATTACTGAAAAGCAGCTGATTCATGAGCCCCGTACTTTACGATAGACAGACAGCAGACTCACACATTGCACAACGAGAGGATCCGAGTGATCACATCACCCTGAGCGACCAGATTCCTGCGCAGATCAATGGCATCCACCCAATCTTTCGTCTGAACTCAAGGAACCAATTCCCCGAGTCGCCTTGGACCAAGCTCTGCTCATAGGGACTGAGCTTGCTCTTGAACTCTATCATGAGTCTCTCGCAAGTAGCAACTGCGTGCAATATAGCATTGAGGGAAGCTTGGTCCAGCCTCGGTTGGGTTGGATCTGTAGAGGGCATATTGGCCGAAAGGGAATTAGAGAGCCATGGTTTCAAACAATCAAGGGCTACTGGCATGGGGGCTGTCAAGAGACACGAATATGATAGCAGCGCCTTACACAGCCGCTTCCAGTTTGAGATACTGGAAGCATGGAAGACTACGAAAGCCCTCGCGGAGATGATTCTAAGTCTGAGAGATCACCTGAGCAGCTTTCAGCTTTCTGGACTTCCATTACAGGCTGTGTGCTCAGATGAACCTAGATAACAAGACACCGAGCCCCCAATTTCAAGTTAGGGCTGGCTTAAAGCACTAAACGTTAAAAAACGTACTTTCATACCGCGGCAAGACGGAATGGTCGCCGTCAGCTATGGATACATGGCAGCTGAAGGCCTTTAGCATGAGAAATAGTCTCCAATCTGGTAGCTAAGGTGTAGAGTCCCGAATAACAAGTTCAAGCAGCTATATGCGTGACATGGAGTGAGAGACCCTGAAAGACGCATTCACACCCGCGGCCCGTCGCATAGTACTATAATCACTCGACGCCCAGCGGCGGTGAATTTTTCCGAAATTTTGATCAAAATATTCCAAATGCTACGTGTGATAGTAAAGCAAAAGAAAACTCCAAAATATCCTGTCGGGGAAATTAAATTTTATGTTATAAATGGTATAATCCGGCGGCGGCGTCACAAAGCGTCAACATGGCCTGCTTGATGAGAATCGGTGTTCACTTTGGAAATCATCAAGATGTCTTGCAAAAAGTCTGGCAGATGCGCGCTCCAAAAACTATTTGAGACAAGTACAATGCTAAATGAAACAAAACAGAGAGGAGCAAAATAGAAGCGAAGTGACAGGGTTAACAAAAAAAACAGCGATCACAACTCAGAACACCGAACTATCTACCATGAAGGGAATGAAAGAAAGGGGAGAGCAGTACCCGATACTAGGCAGGCTTTTGAAGATATAAATACAAAGCATCCAAGACTGAGGAACAAATGAAGCGAGAAGAGCGCACGTCGAAGGGATTAGGAGCTGAACTGAAATATAACATCTGGATGCAAATAACCTGAAAGCAAGGTCCTCCGATCCTTAATCCTTTCCACAGGCGACCCGTTCCGACTTAATTAAAGTTCCACATTTCGTTGCCATCCAGACCGTTTAGATCAACCATGTTTGCTACAGGAAAGAAATCAGGTCAACACCCGCATTACTACAGTTGAACGAACAACAACTAACCAAAATCTCGGTCAAAGTCCAACCCACCCATTCCATCTGGCGGGAACAGCGGATTGTCCACGCCCAAGGAATGCATAAAGTCGGCGCTGAAGATCTGGTCACCTCCCATTTGGTCATTTGAATGGCCTTGATTTATCGGCTGACTGCCAACACCACCATTGTTGTTCAGGATGGCCGAGGGAGACGGAGCGGTTATACTGGCGGGGGCAGGGGCTGGTGTGGGCGGTGCGGTACCTCCTCCCATGTTTTGGCTACCCTGTGACCCCGAAGCATTCTGCGGTGACGGTCCTTGGCTCTGGCCTTGACCTGCAATCGCAGCGTTGTTTCGCGGAGAAGAGTTTGTAGAACTTTCCGGGCCTCCATCCTTGTTCTGGCCCGGGGCATTCTTTGCAGCACTCATCGCCGGTGACGGAGGCGGCGGCATACCCGTGGGCTTACCCTGCTGCTGCGGACCCGGCCTGTTCTGCCCAACCCCGAGGGGCGGACCAAATGGGTGTGCTCCAGGCCTCTGTTGCGAGGGGTCGTTACCGAATGGTGATTCACCAGAACCTGGCGATTGCCCACTGCCGGACAGCATGTTCAGCGCAGCTGTCGGTACAGCGTTCTTGTGAAGAGTGTGCATCGTTTGACGGTACTGCAACTGAGACGCTTAGATTCAGCGAAAACCAACTAAAACAACCCTGCACTAACCTGTGCCATTCCTGCATTCATCGAGGAAGGGTTCATCCCGTGAGGTATACCCATATTAGGACCCACTGACATATTCATATGATTGTTGTTATTCATACTGGACATCGGCGGTCCAGGGAATACCCCCATTGGCATATTAGGCATCATCCGGATGCCGTTGGATTGATGGTTCAATCCACCAGGCGTTCCTTGCTGTGGATGGTGTGTGTATGACACCATGGGCGCCATGGGAGGTTGACTATGTTCACCTGGAGGCGAGGGCCGCAATCGCTTATTTGCAGGGGGTGAAGACTCATTCTGTTGGGAGGAATCATTCTAAGTAGATGACTCAATACGAGGCATGGCGGTACGAAACAAGTTGCTTACGTCATCTCCTGGTGATGTACTGCTTCGCTTCACGCTTCTCTGCTGGCCTTGTGGAGGTTGTGGTAGCCCACCAGGCTGAGATCGTTGTTGCAACGATGAGTTGAGATTTGAGGGGCCTGGTGTAGCATTGGGTTGACCCATACCAGGTTTCGGAGTAGCCGATATCAGGCCTCGCGCCCTCGCCAAGTGGAGTATGCGTTGCTGCAAAATGGATTAGTTAGTAGGACGAGAAGATCCAGTAGGTCGCTGACCTTGTCCTCATACGTAAGGGACGGAAGATCCTTGTCCCTCAAACCAACCTCCGCTTTAAGTTCTCCTAATTTATTTGAATCGATCCTGAACAAATCATTAGCGTTAGACTCTGTCATCTGTCGCATGTCATTAGGTGATGGCCCAGGTAGTCTACGAGCAGTTAATGAAGGACTAGCTGCAGTCATTGGGTTCTGCGCCGGGGAATTAGGGTGACTGGTGGGAGCGAGGGCCTGGTAGGAAGATTGAGAGGCCTGCTGTGGGCCTCCAGTTTGCCCGCTATTCGGCAAACCCTGGTGACCATTGGGAGGTAACATGCTAGTTCGAGGCAACGGCTGCGATGAGCCTAGTGGTCCCGATGGTTGGGTGGGTTGAGAGAGACCACCCGCGCCTGGATTTTGCGGAGAGTGGGCCATCGTTGGGGAATGAAACTGGGGTCCGTTGGGGGCTCGCTGTGGGGCCATAGGCGGTCGCTGCATTCCCTGTTGGGCAGGTGTACCAATCACGGGACCGTTGGATGTAGGACCTGGACGCAGGCCATTGACGGGAAGAGGCCCAGGATACGCCATGGGAGTTGGCGGCCCGTTCATTAAACTAGATTGTCCTAGCTGAGGGAGAGGAACGGCTGCGCCATTCGTCAACGGACCACCTGAGTTTATGCCATTTACAGGTCGATTCATTGCTGACGGTGAAGACGCCCGAATAGCTTGGGCTTGGCGATGTGCTGCCTGCTGTGCTTGATGCTAACCAAACGTTTCGTAACTATTGTGCCAGTAGAGTAAGATGTTACACACCTGAGCATAGAGTACTGCGTCGTCATTGCCATTGCCGCTCCCGCTATTCTTTGCAGAGAACAATACCCAAAAAACGCTCCACCACCTGCGAGCCCGTTGAGAGACAGATTATGACATTTCTGGGACCACTCACTCAAATAGTAGGCCCTGCCTCGCATTTATGGGAGGATGAGAATCATCTGGCAGACCAGCCTCTTCAAGAAGCGTCTTTGCGGTTTGCTTGTAGCCTCGTTTGTGGCAATAATCGATGATATAGATATTGAACCTGTGTTCAACAGACAGTCAAACAGGATATCTTCCGGGATGATATAAGTGCATACATCCTATCTCCGTCCCAAGGTGGCTGTGGTGACGGGGCTCCGTTCAAGTTTGGTGGGGCACTCGAGGTAGAAGGCGGTCCTGTGGACATAGTAGACAGTGTATTCGAAGGTCGATGAAGGGTTTTGTAGTCAAGAGACAGGCCTGCAGCAAATATCCGGACGCAAGACGACGCCACTAGCGTCGAAAGGGCCGATTACACCGTAGAGATAGCCAAGTGCTCCTGGAAGCAATGAGGGTGTGTCGTTGTGTCAGATCGTCGAGTTCACGGCGAGACTGGGGCAGAATCCGGCCACGGAATGGATAGATAATACAAGATAGGTGAGTGTTTTACAGTGGCGGCTGTGTTTGAGGTTGCTTTCGCCGTGGAAGGCGGTGAGGACAAGGGTGTGGCAGATTGCCTGGCGTAGTACAGAGCCAGAGGCGTGAGGTCGTCCCCGATGGGAATCTGGCGGGTACCGCCAACTCAGCGTCGTTTGCCGAGCGCCCTTGAACCCCGGCATCCTCACTTGCGGGCCATTGCCCAAAACACTGCCGTCGACGAATGCTGCTGTGCACAACCACCGCAGTTGCAAATTATACTGGAATATCTATGCTAAGGTACATAAGCATGAGGAAGCCATGGGCGATGATACAGATGTGAACGGCGACATTAACACTAGTAAGTATAAGGTAAAAGGCACTAAAAATATAAATGGAAGTTATTGCCGCCGCACCAGTGCGACCTGGAAGTCCCAGCCACCGACGAGATACTTTACCTCGAGCAGCCGTTTGATTTCACGCCAGCCAGAGCTCACGTCTTCGGCATCCTTAAGGTCAGACACCACATAGACGAAATCTGCAGGGGACAACATTGAACGGAGGAGGGACCCGATCAAAAACGCAATCAATGCGACGATGATGACAGTCGATAACGGATACGTCGGTGCGTTATCAGCTCTCGGGGATAGCAGGGCAACCGGATGGCCTGAGCTGGTAGAAGCCTCATTATTGTCTCTTGCAGTGCCAGAAGCTTGACGAGACGAAGTCGTCGAACCGGAGAGAGATCTCAGGACTGGCCTCGGGCGTCCGGCTGGAGTCGCAAAACGTGTCAAAGGGTTGGGGTATGAATTCAGGAAGCGCAGAAGGCCGTGAGTGCTAGAATCAGGTGGTACACCGTCGCTTTGAGAAGCTGATTCGTCAGGAAGCTAAAGCATAATGCAACCAATCAGCTGAGGTAGTTTAGCCATTTCAGTCCCCATACCTTCTCAGCTGCGATAGGGCTCTCAGCCTGTGGCGTATCCAGGCTTTCGCCCTCGGTGGTATCCAGCGGAACAGAGATAGCAGTCGTCGGGGCAACGTCGTCCAGGAGATGGTCTGCAATAGCGATGGGCGACAGCAATTCCTGCGGCAATTGCTCTTCTTCCGAAGACGTCCTGCAGTGCAGGGTCAGCATGCCTAACCCAGAGTCAATAGTTTCTACGTACCTCACGAGCACATCCATTTTCGAAGTTCGTCCGTCGAGTAGCTCATCTCTCCCAAGATTCGTGAGAGATTCCTTCTCAGTAAACACAGGCGTGCTGTTGCCATCAATGGTGACGGTTGTCTTCTTATCGTTAGAATCCGATGACGCAGGTCTGACCTCAACGAAGATCACTGCTCGTCCAACCTCTAAATCAAGCAGCCACTGTGGCTTGGGAGGTGCTGACCGCGTCTCCCCTGTCAGTGGGTCTTGAATGGTCGACATCTGGAATTGCGCCGTAGGTAGCATGAGGCGCAACAAATGACAAGGCGGTCGATCTGCAGCTAATCCGGCTGAATGTAGCGGGGATAACGGAAGCGTATACACAGAGGGAGAAATCGGTAGGGGGTTGTCCACAGGCAAGTCTTCGCCAGAAGCAGGTAAAGGAAGTCGTTGTGGCTCCTTGTCGATCCTTGATCGCAGCTTTACTGTGTATCCTTCTGGGTACAGCTTTGTATCAACCACTAATTCGGCAATCATCAAATCTGTTGGATGTCTGACTTCGCCTCGCACTGTGAATATCGACGATGATCGCAAGGTGTCATTTGAACCCCAGCGTTCTGAAACTGGAGATGTACCCTTGGGAAGAGCAGCGGGTGTCTTTGAATTGTCTTCATTCGTTCCTGCAAGCTGCCCATCTAGATTGGGGGTACGTGGCGCCGCCATAATAGTACTTGGACGGGGTGTCCTATCGTTCGCGCTCGGGGAGAGAGATCGTCGTGGACAAGCGTTGACTGAGATAGTACTTTTGTAGACCCTATCTCCCGGGCTGAACCTTGTGTTCACAACTTCATGGGTGGAATCTCGCTTGCGCAACGTCCAAGATTTCGCATCAGGGTTCTCGTCTGTTTTGCTAAGGATCATCAAGCCGGACGCAGGCAATCTTGTGAACGGTGGAGGGGATAGACCCTTTAGATATGTTTCGAGAGCTAATATGGACTTGGGAAGCATGGCGTTGATGCTGGAGTTAACGGCGGCAGGGATAGAACCCGCATAATCAACCGCAGTAATCCTTGTACAGCGTGTAGAGGGGATCGTATAGTTCTCCGATCCATATGGGTCTAATGTCTCCAAAATCCAGCCATCAACGAAGACGCGACCAACGGGGAGCGTGTAGGGATTATACTTGGATGGGGCGAAAGATGAAGCTGATTCCGCAGAGAACGAGGCGGAGACCAAGAAGACCGCAGTTCGACCGTCGCTTGTCTGGTCCGTCTCGCCAGTGGTCCGCCGTGCCAGCGCGGTGCGCGCCATAAGATTGGCAAGGTAAAACCCTCGATCACGGAACGGGAAGCCGCCCTTGGTGACCGTAAAATTGGTATGTGACCCCGCGCCAAACGACTCGAAAACATGGACAGAGTCAAATCGCGTGTCCCATTGCTTTCTGCACTCGTAGCTTGTCAAGACACTGGCCATTTCATCTGCCGAGAAGCCCTCAACGACCTTCTCTCCTTTATGGACGGGAATAACAGACGATATTTGCGCCTCGATCTTCCTGTAGACAGGAAACCCCTTGTCGCTGACTAACGTCCAACCATCAGATACCGGACGGGCGTGTTGAGCTTGCAGATACGATAGGGCTTCCAAGGCGTATTGCATAGGAGGCTTGGATGATGAGGGCATCGCATCAGCGCCGGCAGCGGCAGCGGGAGAAATAGCAGCGACAGCTTGCTGAGTAGTGACTGTAGCCTGTTCGACAGCATAATTGAAATACCTCGTGAATGAAGAAGCGAACGCCGGTGCCGAGCTAGTGTATTGGCTAGATGAAGCGGAGGTGGGAGACGTCGTCGCAGTCGTGCTATCGGTGGCGTTCCCGTCCTGCTCTGCAGAGTCCCACTCTGCCTTTCGCCTACGGATCACACCCAGCACAGGCGGCTGGTCGAGTGGTATTCGCGCTGGCTTCACTCGCTTCTGCTTCGCTAGATGCTTCACTTCCTTATCCGCAAGTTCTTCCACATCGACATCTACCCTCGCCCCGTTCACCATCACCAGCCCTTTCTCCTTTGCTACCCCCTGCGGTGCTCTCCTTACTATGGCTTGTAATCTCTCGTCTCCAGCATGAACTGCGTCGTGGCTGATCGTTAACCACAAGCCGCCTCCACCCGATGACAGCCGATGTCGGCGCAAGCAAGTGATGGATTGTGGTGGTGGATCGATGACAATGTCAAGCGACGACGCCCAGTTGTCCAAATCGCATCTAAGCTCGCATTCTATCACGGGTGTATTCGGCAAAGAGGGTTCGTCCGTGCCCTCACTGCTAGACGATCTACGGCTGGCGCATCGTTCATACTCAATCCTGAAGCTCCCTTTCTCATGGTCATAGCGTATGTCGTTCGATTTCGCGCCCTCTAGTCGTGTCTGCACCGGAGGACCACCGCACTTGATCACAAAGTCCCCAACCCCGGCCACATAAGAGACCATCTGCTGAGGGATGGATGCCTTGTTCGACCAGCCTTTCGGATCAGACTGCTCGAGCAGCGTTACCAATGTAGTAGTCGGAGAGAGTGCTTCGATCGCCCAACCCTGTAAGTCGATCTGGGTTCGGATCACGTTTGGGTCAGCTGAAGGAACATTAGGGAACAGATTGGGCTCGTCTGCCGAAAACGCAAAAATGTGTATCGTTGTAGGTGACTTGTATACAGTCTTCAGCACAACCGCATCTCTGCCGCTGAGAAATCGAGTCAGTCGGCGGCATGCAACGAGGATAAATATGAAAAAGAAAACCTACTTGACTGGCCAAGTCGGCTTAGTCTTGTGATGCCAAAGCTCCGTTAACTGATTGACGTCCTCGAGAAGTACGGCATCGTCATAGGCCCTGTCCCAAAAGGCCCGTGCGCCCGGAGTAGCTATTGCTGCATACAAATCCCACAACCCCAAACCCACGAATGTCGCTTCTGCACGATACACGACCAGTGTAGGGTCAATAGAGTCTAGCTGAGCGACAGAAACACCCCGAGATTCCGTAGCTTTTTTACAACGTCATCGTTTGAATTAGACATAGAAAGAGGACAAACTTACTGCGTTTCCACTTCGCTTCTGGCTCCTGAAGTAAAGACGAAAAGTAGATGTAGTTTCGCTTTACCCTCGAAAGAATTGATCTCTCGCCAGCAAGCGTTCGTTCGGTGTTTGTCATCGTTCGCGACAAAGGCTCAGGAATTGTGGAGGTACTGGATGCCTCAGTCGTCACAGTATTCGTCGTAGACTGAGACCTGAAGCTCACGTCTGCCATACTGGTGGTATCTTGTAAAATCGGTTGCGACATGTAGTACGAAGATGGATCGCGCTCTTCCACCGTCTCGACTGGCTGCGGGATCCCGTTCAGTCGCCAACCGCTTGAAGGCCCAGACAACTCGATGACTACTCTGACCTTCAGCACAGAATGATCGTTCGGGAGCTCCGAGTGCTTGATCTTCAGCACAATCCTGTCTTGGCCGGAACGAGTGGCATGTGCAGTCCATGGTAGCTGAGTTACTGCTTCTGATGACGCCCTTGTTGTGATCTGCACGTCCCATCCCTCTCCAACTGGCAGCAACCATTCCACAGATCTGGTCAGCCGCCTATGCTCTCTGATGGCATGCAACTCCTCCAAACTCTGCTCTCGTTCCTGTCGTTCATGTTCCTCCTCTTCTGGCACGATCGCATAGTCCGCAGTTAGCGCTTCTCTATCAATCTGGAACCGTACACGCTCAACGGACACGCCATTGCCGTACCCACTAAGCAGCGGTATGCGACTCGACCCTCGCGTCTTGACCGTCTTGAAGAAGCCAATTGTCATTGCAGCCAGCTGCTGCGCCACTCCAGGCGCCGACCCGAACCCGCCTGTCCATAACGCCCGTAGGTCGTGCTGCCAGAAACACGTCATCCGCAACCGAGGTGCACCCGAGGACGAAGTCACAAGTTGAATACACCATGCAAAGACTGGGAGAAATGAATGAAAAAAGGAACAAGGGGAGACAGAACAAAGTACGCACGGCCGACTTCAGATCGCACGTATGGCGGAGAAGGCCGAAGGTAGGCAGGCTCATCAGGAGAACGTGGGAGAGAGGTAGAGATGTCGATGACAGTTGTCGCATCGCTAAATGTCCGTGAAATTGTCACTGCGTCTCGAGGACTGCATATGATTCAGCTCAACGAGTTGTACAATAAGAATCAAACGCACCTAGCGGGCCAACCGAGTGTGAAGTTGGTCTTGTATATACGCGTGACCTGGTCAAACATCTCCAACAGCTGTGACCGCTCAACTGCAGGGTCCCACTCCTTCCTGAGCTCAGGAGTAGCCAACACGGCTCTACAAGCGTCCAATGTTATCTGCGGCTCATCCGTAGTAGAGACGTCGAGGACTGCTCGGTAGACGGAGGCCCCTTTGACAATCTTGCGATGCAGAACAACGTCTACAAGCTGTGGACCAGCCGCCCTCGCCTTCCCCTTGGCATTCGATTGAGATCCCTCAATGCTTATACGTTTCCATTCATTCGAGGAATGTGAGGTCAATAATTGTCGGAAATGTGTCTGTGCACCATCCAGGGCTTCGTACCACGACTGTCGCAACCTAAATGCGGGATTCTAGGAAATTATTGATCTTGATAAACATAGTTACATACCTTGTTCCATCCAGCATTGACTTGTCCAGATATCCGAGCGAGAAAGTGATAGTTTCACGGCAAATCCTTATGAAAGTTGAACGGTTCAACGCTTATTTTAGCGCCCTAGTCGGACCCGTAGAAGCGCCGGAACATTAAATAAGTGCAGGACCCCGGAAAGCACCAGCATGCAGTATCTCTCAAATTTAAGCCAAATATTGTACCTGGTACGGATTATACGGTCAACGAGACCGCAAAATACACTAAGATACACAAGAAGTCTCGCTTGAAATTTCCGCCGCTCTCTTGTATGGGATCGAGCATCTGCGGATTTCAAGGGTGTTGCACAATTCCAACCTCGTCTTTAACGGAAACGGGGGTCGTGCCAGGGGCATGTAGGTTTCGTGGTTGTTGTGCCATGCTAAGATAGGTTGGGTGCGCAGCGAGGAAGCCTCTGTACTTGCGTAAATGGGAGCAAGATGTCTGCGGAAGTAGTATACTAGTGACCACATCTTCTTAAGTATGTGAAGGGCTCTGCGCATGGAGTTAATCGCACGTTCATTTGTTTCGGTATTAGCAGCATACTCACTTGTGCCTGAAATAGGAGGAAGGTATCAGTACGAAGACACTGCAAGCGGCTCGGAAGTGGACGGTGAATTTCCATTTCCACAGACGTCCGGACGATCCACCGCGCTGCGCAGCCTATTTGCCCCCCTGAAAAACACCTGGGGATCTCAAGCTATTCAGTAAGACTCGCTGCGCTGAGTGAGGCTTACCAGAAGCAAATATCTATCCTATGCATATACTAGGTGGAATTCAAGTATCAGATTGATCGAACCTACAACCTTGGGCCGAGTTTCCACACCCGCAGTTTGTGTTTTCATGCCCGTTGGCCGCAACACTGGCAATGTTCTGACCTTATTTCTCCAAAACGCAAGGCAATTACCTTGAAAGTATTCTCAAACGTTGCTGACCATATAGAAAAAAATGACGATTGACTTAATTTTGTTTTGTTTTGATATGCCTCGGACTTAGAGGCCCCCCCCGAGCTTTTTCCCCTCAAAATGTACTTGAAGAAATTCGCCCGTCGGCTTCACTCGGCTTCAACGATGATGTCAAGCCAGGCACGCTCGATCAGTCACCTTGAACGACGGCATTCCCCGGCACTGTGCTGAATTTCCACGACTAGTGTAAGATGGAAGAGGACGGTAGGGATTTACTGTGAGTATGACAACATGGAGGGTATCCTCCGAGATTAATGCAAGAGCCGGTGTCAGAGAATGTAAGTGGCGGTTATCCCAGGTTATCCCCGGGTGTAACGGACATAAACTGTGACATCATTGCCCGATCAGGGTTGTTGGCCGGCCTAGACCGTTAGGGATATTTTTGACGGATTTGAGTTACTCCCGAGTACTGGGAGCAATTTCGCTGCACGGATTTGCAAGATTTTTTCCATGCTTTACAACTTGTCTCCGTGCAGTAAAGAGCAGTGACCACGTCGCAACCGCCACCGCCGCCACCTTCTTGGTTGTCGTCGAGCTCGCGTTAATCATGCCCTTCAGGTCGCGCATCTCGTTAGCCAGCGCGCTCACTACAACCTCTTCCATGAACCCCGTCTCATCCAGCAAGCACGCACAAGCCGAAACGATAGAGCTCGAGCCCTCCACCACACCCTTGCCACCGGATGATGGTTTGCCAGCACCTGTGCAGGCTTCAAACTATCCTAGCCCATCGCGAAAACAGAAAAGAACACGCATCAACTTGGGTTTCCATATTCACTGGGATCGGTTCCTTCGCAAGTTAGGTTCGGGGACAGCGCCGTCTACCTCTTCGGCCTTGGATGAGAGCTCGGGGGATAGCACAACTGTCTATCACAGGTCACAGCAAGGTCGTAGTGGTGGCGGCGGCGGCGTTGGTGGTGGTGGTCCGGAGGATACCGATGCGGAGGTGGACGAGGTTGTCGTTGATCGCGAGTGGTCCAGTGAGATAAAGAGCAGTGTTCATTCGGAACACGGTGGCAGTCCGGAGAAGTCTGGGGGCAGTAATCCTCAAATTGGCTTTGGAGGGACCAGCACGGACAGAGACAGCGTCGCTGTACACGATGGGTTCTGGACGAGTTGTACGTTCCTGGTATTCCTGCGCTACAGGATCTGGCCAGTGGTACTCGCCTTCTTCTCAACTCACTTCATGGACGACAAATCCGAGCAACATTACAAGAAGGAAAACTGGTTCTTGAGGAAGGTGAGTCGTACATGCTCATGCGGACGCTATCTACCCCAGTCAGGTCCAGTCGAACTCTCATGTTCGTTCTGTTGTCGCAGGATTCTGCTCTCAATGTCGCGATTAGCAGTGTTTTCCTGTGCTTGGCATTGCGTCTTGGACTTCATATTGGGTCTTCGGCGGTATCGGCTGATATCTAGTTTCTTTGCTGACGCTTCTTTGTCATCAGTCTCTGGCACTGTGGGCCGCGGCATTTTATATCATCAACTGGGCCTTGGCAATCGCGTTTATTCCCCACCCAGGAGACCTAGCCGACAAGATCTTCTATTATGGCGTACGTTGATATCTATCACTTGTCATGTCACATGTGCTCACGACACCATGTAGTGGACACCAGTACTTACATTCCCTTTGTTCTTTATGGTGGTGTATGATTTCCCGAGGGACAGGCCCATATTCTATCAGATTTATCTGGCGTTCTCTACTTGGTCGTGGAGTTGCTTTCAGTTAATCTTTATGTATGATCATATATCTTGTGCTTCACTCGGTTGCTAAACACCATTTCACGCAGGTTCCTATGCGGTTTCTATGCATCAGAGACTTCCAGGTTCGACTGCGAGCACAAAGATTTTCTTCTTACATTTTAGTATGTATCCTTTGTCAGTATATGCCTATATGTTTCTTGACTTTCTTGGCAGCTATACTTCGGCGTTCCAGACGATATCACTATTTGGGTTAGGTTTCAATCGTTTCCCAGCTATGATCGGCGCTGCCGTATTCATGTGCATGTGCGTTGCTTCCGAGTTTCCCATGTGGAGGCGCTCATGCTTGATACAGGGCTTGGGGTTTCACCGTTCCAGAGCAGACAAGCTTCACTCGTAGTAAGTGTCGTATGACTCACAGCGATTTACTCAATCTCTAATTTATATTCACAATTTAGACGTCATCAACTTCATAATATATCAGGCATTTTTGCTTTACGTCCACTATATGCGCGAGAATGTACGTCGCTTCTCTCGATTGACAAATCGTCATTCACCTTCGTCTCCTGTATAGGCTGAGAGGAGACTATATACTCTCCGGGACCAGCTGAAGATACAATTTCGAGCGACGCAGAAAGCACAAGTTAACGAGCGGAAGGCTGCCGACTCCAAGAGGCGGCTCACGTCGTATGTTTTCCACGAGGTACGCGTACCCCTCAACACTGCGCTCCTCGCGGTACAAAACATGGAAGCATCCGGGACGGTCGCCAAAACACAGGATATCGAATTCCGAGCTTTGGAAGGCAGCTTAAGCATGATGTCCAAGGTTTTGAACGATGTTCTTGATTTCAATCGGATGGATAGCGGGAGATTTGAGAGCGTGCTTAAGGTACTTTTCACACGGAAGTGTAATTTATATTATACTAATGTGATCTTCTTGCAACAGCCGTATGCTTTCCATCAAGTGATGCGTTCTTTGTTCGTTCCCCTCCGTCTAGCTGCCGATGCTCGTTCTCTCGAGTTCGTCTATGATCTGGATCCGAATATTGACGAAGTTGCCCGGTATGCACTTTACGAAGCCCGAGGTGAAAATGCAGAGGGCATCGCACGCCTATTCTCGGAGACACCTGAAAACATCGGTCTGGTGGTGGGAGACGAAACTCGGCTAAGGCAGATTATAACCAACCTTGCTAGGTATGTACCCGGACTCTTCGAGTTGTGCGCTTAAGATGTTAAACTATAACAGTAATGCCTGTAAATTCACGCCCGCTGGCGGGAAGCTTATTATCTCAACTCGACTCGCCATCCCCGCACGGAGCCCTAGGACGGTCAATAAGGACGGTCAGGACCTTGCAGCTGATCAACCCGTAAGTGATGGTGAGTTCACAAAGTCAGTTTTTCATGATGCAGCGCTTACTATGCCTCTCCCAGAGAAAGACGAGAAAGTCTCCCAGGGATTATCCTCTGTACTATTATCACAACACGACGGGATCTACTCAAAGCCTACTCCTTTGGAATGGATCGTAGTTCGCATCGAAGTGACGGATACTGGATGTGGAATCCGGCCGAAGGATATGGTGCAGACTAAGTTATTCTGTATGTAGCGAGCTACTCTGCCACGCTCTGTGTCTGATAGGTTCCTGTGATGCAGCTGCGTTCAACCAAACCGAAATGGGCAGACAACAAGGTATGTTGTTTTTTCGAGTTGTGCTGTTTGATTAGGGACTGATCAGATCCTCAGGTGGGAAAGGTACCGGTCTTGGGCTTGCTCTTGTAAGACAAATCGTCAAACGTAGTGGCGGCCGGCTAGGAGTGCGCTCGAAAGCTAACGAAGGTTCGACCTTTTGGGTAGAACTCCGTAAGTGACGTATCTTTTGAATCACACCTTTACTTACCCCTTTGCATAGCTCTTGGTGTCGGCAACAAGGTGTTGGCGGGTTTAGGCACTCCGGAAGCTTCGTCTGCCAGTGGGGACAATACTTCGAGAAATACTCTTCATTTACGAAGGCCTAGTGCGTCCGTCAGGAAGAGTCCGCTACCTCATGTTTCGTCGTCGTCTTCTCCAACGTCTGAGGGATCTCGAGAGTCGTCCGCGCTGCATAGCATCATGGAGCAAGGTATGGCAACCGCATTTCCTTTGCATAGAAACCTCTCTGACATCACTGGAAGCTGGGCTTGTTGAAATTTCCACGAAGCGAGGCGAGGGTGCAATCTTGACCCGCACCATTGGTGATCCGTCAACCGGAACCGAACCTGTACGGGCCGATTCATCCTCACCTTCAGATCACTCCTCCGCAACCCAAGTTTCAACTCCACCTGAACGACCAGATACACTCAATGAAGAGTCGTCAGATACGACCATCAAGCTTCCCCCCCGACTAGAACTTCCCAAAGCCAGAGACTTCATCATAGAAGACCCCACGGCAGATGGGGCTCCGCCTGCTTCTCCTGTAGCGCAGGTCGTAACACCAGGCAGCACTTCGTCAACTGCAGCGTTATCCACTACTACAAACTCATCCACTATCACATACGACAGTGGGATGCGCGTGCTGGTTGTCGATGATGATACATTGACACGGAAGCTTATGTCACGGATGTTAACAAGACTCGGTTGCCTGGTCACCACAGCGGAAAATGGGGAAATTGCGTTAGATCTAATCTTGAGCGGCACACGCCCGACACCATCCTCCGAGGACACAGGTAGCAGCGGCTTGCTAGATGCGCCATCCCCAGTTGCCGCTGAGGAGTATAGATACGCAGTGGTGTTTTTGGACAACCAGATGCCAGTAATGTCTGGACTGGAGGCCGTGACCAAATTGCGGCATATGGGTCGCCGGGACTTTGTCGTCGGTGTCACAGGTAGGCGAACTGTGTCTTTCAGCGACGATGTCATGCTCACGGTTTTGCTCAGGAAATGCTTTGTTGACGGACCAGCAAGAATATCTGGATGCCGGTGTCGACCAGTATGTGATCTGTGCCAAGTATTCGTGGGCGTTGACACTGACCTGGTATCTCACACAGCGTTCTTACGAAGCCGGTACTGGAGAAAAGCCTAAAATCTATGCTTGCTATTGCTGATGAACGACGCAAGCGAGGGGACCGCAACCCCTGAAACTGACGAACACACGTGAACTTCGCGATTGCGGTGTTGTATTCTCTCTGTTTGAGCGACTTTTTTTTTCCCTTGGGCATCGTTGGGTAGTTGCTGTCGCATTCGCATTTGGACCCTGCTATAATTCACATGATACCACACATCCATACAGAATATCAAAACATTGTATCCAGTAAATTAATCTTTCTTGCTTTTATATCATATACACGAGCTTTACACAGTATCAGTACTTTAGATCTTACATGCACCTCGTAATAGGAGGGTCACAATATATGCTACGCCGCGAGGACGTTTTCCTCCTATCTTATATGCGCTTCGTCCGCGCGATTTCAAATACTACTTAACTTTGTCGCTCCACTTGAACTTTTCCGCCTTGGTCGGATTTTCTTGTCGCTTTTCGAATTTCAACGCACACCACCCTACACCACCTCAATCACCGGAAACTGTCTCTGCTATATTGATGGGTCCGAGCTGGGTGACTTTTTATACCACGGACTAACCATATTCTTCGACAGCGTCTCTGGCGCAGTCATTCCAACATTTTAGTGGTGGCACTGCTAGCGTAGCCCTGACGGACCCACTGGCAATATATATGCGGGTCTCAAGACGACATGGCCAGCGGAAGCTATGTCAAGCTGTAGTGAAGTGAGGACTTTCACACGTGTCATACTAGGACATGCTCTTGCGCTCAGACTTGTGACGGCGGAACAATCCTACTCACATAGGTTTAAACCTTCAAGCTTCAAGCTTCAAGCCGGAACGAGACACTGCCACGCAGTGTGGTACTTGACCCCGAATCTCACCACCCCAACTCGCCACAATTCAACATAGATGCCAATCGCTGCATTCACATTTGGATCATTTGGTGACATCGTCACAATTGTCCAACTCGCGTTCGCTATCAAGAAAGCGCTAAGTGACAGTCGAGGATCGTTGGCAGAATGTCGCATGCTGGTCGCCTACCTGGACGACTTCACTCGTAGTATGGACTGCCTGAAACCTTGGGTTTCCAGAGCTCTTATGTCCGATGGATTCACATCAGACCCCACCCAACCGACTCTGAACCAGGCTTCCCTTAACGCCATACGCTACGCGATCGCTACTTGCGAGAGACTGCTGACAGAGTTCAAGGGCAAGCTCAGTCCATATGAAGCGAGCTTGGTCCAAGGCGGCTCGGGGAATTGGTTCCTTGATTTCAGACGAAGGATCGGGTGGAGGTCGTCTCTTAGGGAGGATGCCATCGACTTGCGTAGGAATCTGGTCGCTCAAGGTGATGTGATCAATCGCATCCTTTCGTTGTACAACATGTGAGCCTGCTTTTTATCGTAAACTACGGGAGTTCATGAACCAATTTCTCGTCAGTGCTGCTACCACGGAAGTCCTAGCAAAATCGCGTGCCATGCTAGCCCGCTCCTGTATATCTGAACACCCTGGTATCTATTTCACGGATATGTTGGATGAGCGAATGTTTATTCCTATGCAACACTGTACCAGTCAGATGGCAAGTACGGGAATCGTGCTGCTTCTGTTCATCTCATTTGACTCCAGACAACCGCCACATAGGAGCTACACCAATACCTCAAGTTTCTCTTCCGAAACCGTGCAGGGCGCACGTTTGTCGATCATGGCAACTATGACCTCACCTCTCAAGTTACGAGTCAGCTTGTTGTGCACCAGTCTTGGTCGGAATATGTTCAGCCGGGTGTGGCTCTGGTGATGAGTGCTCTGGTGAAGGTATCCAGCAAGGATCGGCGAGTTTGCCCAAAATGCAAGACGCTAAATGATGCAACTCCTCTCAACTCTGAATCTAGTGAGATCAAATGGTACGTGATTAGCGTCGCCTGATTTACTTTGTCTGAAGTATCATCTTGAAGTCTTTATTGTCGCACGATATTTCGTGTATATGACGATCGATTCGAGGAAATAGTAGAAGATGGACCCACTAATCTGGAGAATTCCTCCAGCTTGCCGTCTAAGCAGTCGAAGAAAACGGGAAGACGGAACCCTCGTCGTAAAAATACTGAGGACGAAACGCAGTTGGTTCGACGTATATCGGTAATTCCGCTAATATTCCGCGCACGCCAGTTGGCATCTACCTACTCTATATCCAGTCCTCCTCCTCCTCCCTCGACATTATCGAGCGCACCAAGCGTGGACTGGGCCTTACAAGCCGACGGCTCGATCAAGTGTATCTGTGGATTGAACGACGGCGATGACGGCGGCCCGACTATCGCTTGCGATACCTGCCGACGAAGGGTACATGCAGAATGTTTCGATATTGATCAAGATCGAATTCCTGAAGGCTTCCTTTGTGGGATCTGTGAGCCGAGACAGATTGATATCGAGAGAGCCGTGGAACTGCAGAAAGCGAGGAGGTCCAAGCAATCAAATGTCAATGTGCGTCCTGCAATACCCACTCTTCATGGAACGCAATTTTCGAGGAACACTACGAAATCGAGTTGGAAAAAAGCCTCTTCTTCACGTCAGGGACTCCAGAAAGGCCCGAATCCGCCCCTCCGCCCAATCCCCACTAGTGTTGTGCAAGCTCGGCTCGGCCCGCAAGCCTAAGGCTTTGGCCTGGCTTATAGGGCTCAAGGCTTACCATACTCACAAGCCAGGCCTTGAGCCCTATGGACGGCTAGGGCTTGGCCCGGCTCAAGCCAGGGCTTCCAGGATTTTATTATCTGTTATTTTTGTTTACAGCAATAGCCTTACATTTAACACAATACTGGATGCCTTCCCGCAGGAATCTGTAGCGTTTCAGATATCAGACCGGACTGTGAACTTTGATTATGTAATCGGATCTGTAAGATCGCCCAAACCGCAGCATGCGTTGTCGCAAACACTGACTGCAAAGCGGAGTTTACTTGATAGTTTCAACTGAAGTCAGTTCAAGCTGCTTAAAAAGAGGTAAGGGCCCATGCTCCATGCTACTCTTTTGATAGATATAAATTGCTGTGATGTAACATGTTCAACCATACTCAATAGCTTATTGCTCATTCAAATACATATTGGACAAAGCATATTGGCTCTGATAGATCTGATAAATGGCCAGTAAATTGAAACCAGTGAGCAGTAGTGGTTTCTTCAGCACCCAATACTTGTTTCACAGTTGAATAATAATAAGAATGATATTACACATAAGATATGGACAGGAACTGACAAGTCAGACAGTGGGAAATGAAGCAGTGAAATCAAGGTTGTTGGCAGACGATGACCAAACATGGCATCTTGGTATGTACAGAGTTTGAAGAATAGGTTGAAATCTGGAGGGGGGGGGGGTCCCAACCCTCCCTCCAGATGTCTGTCTGGAAGAGCCTTGCTGTCTTCCGAGGTAGTGGTAAAGCGGATCAGCCGAGATGCCGCTGTCATTTTCTGGTGGATTCTGGTCTGCAATGCACTCCAAATGGCTGTGGGAAGGCATCCACTACTCCTTGTCATCATCCTTGAGAATAAGGTTCCACACACTACCAGATTCTTCTTCATCACTCATAGTGCTAGCCTCTGTGAGCTCCTCTTTAGAGATAGTCTCTTCTGTGACAGACGAGGGACTGCTTGCTTGCAGCAATAGGTCGTGCCTAATTGCGCATTTCAGACATTGCAAAGCCTCAATAATATTATTCTTTAAACAATTTCGCCGCTTGCTAATTATGATACTGCCTTGCAAAAATGCACGTTCGCTTAAGACAAATGTTGCCATGATTGAAAGATAATCTTGAGCCAGAGATGCCCAGACTGGGTAGCAGTACACATGGAACCCTGCTGTGTGGGGCTAGTTATTAGCAAGGGTAAACCCTTCATAGATTTACTGGACCCTTACCCTTACCCTTCAAAACCCTTACCCTTCCCAAGGGTCCAAACCCTTCAAGGGTCTGAGGGGTTTTAGAGGGTCTAAGGGTATGCTAAGGGTATGTTACTATATAAGAGCAAGCACTTAAGCTGAAGTTGTACACTATATACACTATAAATTATCATTTATTGCTATACTAGTACTATTACATTTATAGTCTCCTTTGTATTAAGCTTTTGACTGGATTGCTGCTGTAAAGATACCAGAGATCTGTATAAGTTCTAGCCAGTGCCAACATCAAGGCATAGTAAGGCATAGTATTGCTCAGATTTGACTGTGCTGATAATTGACTATATACTTGTGAAAGAAGTAAACATCTGTAAAGATAGCTTTTATAGATAAAAAGCAA